>CAJVPZ010002398.1:0-12490 GCA_910592135.1 Racocetra fulgida | reverse complement strand
TCAGATGCAATTAATGCTATTAAAGGTATTTGTTTTAAAAATTTAATTTATTAAAAAATTATTTTTTATTTAAAATAGTTATTTTATAATGTTAGAAACTTTATCAAGTAAATCTATCAATACGGTTGAAATTCCTATTGGTAAATATTAAATTTAATTTTTAGTGGATCTCTAGCAGTATAGATGACATATATTCTAAATCAATTGATTAATAATACAGTCAGACCTCTATATAGTCTCATTTTTATAATCACACCTCCATATAAGTACTTAATTTTTTTTAAATAAACTACTATAAATATATAGAAAAAACCTCTATATAAACATAATCTTTTTATAAGCACATTTTTAAAAAAGCTTTTATGCTTCCAACTAGGTGATTATATAGAGGTTGGCTGTACATGTTATTAGTGGTGTTATCTATACTGCAAAGTATTTATATTTAATCAAATTTATTACTTATTTCTATATATATTAAAATTTAGATAATTCTGGGCCTTCTCTTTTCCCTTCTATAACTAATGGTAGTTTAACTTAAATTAGGTTTTAAATAAAAAATTAAGAGATGATTTGCTACACTTAGATGGTTATACAAAATATAATAGATAGTTTAAATTAATATTATCTTAATACAATCTGTAACTAATTTTATCCTGTATACTGCAAATTCAAAAAAAAAATTAAACTATATTTAAAAATTATATATTTATTTAAAGAATTGTTATATATTTGTAGTTATAGACTACTATAGAATTATTAAATAGCATATTTTTTGTTAGTCAAAATTAAGGTAAAGATAGGATGTGGGTAAAAAAGAATGTTTTATAACAAAATTTAGCAAGAAATTTTTTTGTTTAAAACTCAAAAAATAGTTTCATATACTTAATTTTAAGCTATAACCAATTTTTAATAATTTTTAACAAAATAAATATTTGGTTTAAATTTTCTAATTATATTCGATAAATAATATGATGACATATGATGTATTTAATAGCACTAATAAACTAATAGAAATTGAGGTTTTATAATTAATGATGCATCCAATTTCAGATAAAATAAATAATATATTTACTTCAAAATATATAATATATAAATCTTATTTTTTTTATAATTTGGCTGTCCTGCTACTTTTTATTGAGATTAAACTATACTAAAAAATTTACATTCCCTAATAATAGCTATACTAATCCATCTGTAAAGTGATGTACCCACACTTTCGCCAGATATGACTTGCCTCAGTAGACTTTAAGCCTTTTTCTGAGCCTCTAACTTACTAGAAGTTATCTTTTGGTCATAAGCTGGTGCTATACACTGTATCAAAGTTAGCTTTCCTTTTTACAAAACGAAACACAAACACAAATACAAAGAGTATAACAAAAATGTAAAAATATTATGACATCGAGTTCTGGTTTATCTAAACCAATAAAACCAAATAAAACAAATAATGAAAAAAAAAACAAAGAAAAGAAACAAAAATAGCACTATTAAACCTGTACTGGATTGTAAAAATTATATAATATTACAAATAAACTAGACTAAACTCTATACTAGTTATTTATGTCTATATCCAGGATGTAAAAATATTAAGGTTGAAACTTTTGGTGCTATCCCAACTAGATCAGCGGGTCTTCTGCAGTGTTTCAAACATTATCACATTATCTGATACTATTCATCCCAAAGTAGACATGTATACATGTACATGACTTTCCTTTTTCAGCAGCTGTTACTTTATCGATCTTTTGTTAGGAGTACACTGTTTTTCTTATTTTTTGGTGAAAATTTCAAAAAGTGAAAGAGTGGAGTTTGGTAGAGGGTTTTGGTTTACAGGTATCCTTAAACTTCGATAAAGAGTATATTGAAAACTCACTTATTGTTCTCCTTAGACCAACTATTTTTAACTTCATTAGCAGAAGCAGAGCTTCTATTAAAATTTTTTGCACAAGAGCACCACCTTCTTGCCAGTTATCTTATATAAGAACACTTTTAACTTGCATGCTGAATATACAGAGAAGTCTGGAGAAAGAATACGACAAGCCTTGACCTTTATAAAAACCATTATTTGTAGTTATCTTTTCTACTTTTCTCTAACAAGTTTTTGTTTTCATTAGCTATAAGTTTAGTACAAGTGATCATTGAGGAGAGTTTTGATTTTTGAATATATAAATCTTATTTTTTAGTATATAGACTTATTTACATTACTATTTTACTGGTAGATATTTAGCAAACAAGCAAATTTTATTAACATATATACCTATTTAATTCACTAAATCAGAATTTTAAAAATAGAAGTAGGTTCTTTTAAATTTTTATTTATTTTCAAAATATATTAATTATGAAATCTCATAAAATTAATTAAGAAAATAATACTTTAACATTATGAATTTTAAAATGATTTTTCTGCGGAATTTAATATAATGTTATGCTATAATGGCCATGGATGTGTAATTATAATCATTCAATGTTATATACAAATGAGCAGGTATTTACTTATGATTAAGATCTTGTTAGTCAGATAAAGAGTTATTATGATAATATTTAACAATTAATGTTTTAAAGAAAAGTCTTATTCTTGACAAAGATATAAATAGAAGGTTTATTTGTATTGATAAAGAAAAGATTTGTAATAAATGAAGAAATAATAGATTGAAGTTGTTCTGATAAATTTAATAGTAATATTTATAACCTTCAAATAATATTCTTAAGCATATAATTAGTATATATTCTTTAATTCACAAATTAAAGATTAAATTTAAGGGTAAGGTGTTCGTAGTTTATTTTTTATATGATTTATATGGTATATTAAAATTTTACATAGACAGTCACTGATAAAACTTTTAGAATTGTGACTAATCTTTATCAAATTTTTTCAGTATATAATTTGGAATTTCTTATTTATAACAGTAAAATTATAAACACTGTCTGTATCTTTTAAAAAAATCTATTTCCTATATTAATAAAAAAACTTAGATGGCTTCAAATTTACTTAAATTGCACAAAAATTACTAATTCTAATTGATCAAATTTGTTGTTTTTACGATTTTGATTGGTTAATTACATGATTTCATATGAATACCATATGATTACTATTAAAAATAATCTACTCTTAATAATATAGTCAGAGATTTTACTAAAAATAGACATTAAAGATCACACCTTTTATGGTATAAGAATATTAATCAGAAGATTTTAGATTTCATAGCACATGACGTTAACTAATCAAATCATCGAAAACACAATACAGTATATGAATAAATTATTACAATATTAGTGAAGCCTTTAAATAAAGCTTTAATTTTTATTAATAATTTAAATAGTAATTACACTTTACTTAATCATTGCTACTTTTGCCAATATTATAATATTTTTTTTTTTTTTTTTTTTTTTTTTTTATCTTCGCAATGTTGCAGAAGGGTGGATTTTTATTAGGTATTTTAGTAGTACATTCTTGATTAGCGAGAATACATATAGCCACATGTGCAACTTTTGGTCACCTAATTTAAGTAGTCTGCCTGAAGGTTCTACACTATATGCTATACCTATAACCTAACTAAGAGATTACCTATTTAAACCCTCTAACGTCCCCGGTTCTGCACTACTACCACAATCACACCAATTTATAACCTTGTGCTGCTTTTTATTAAAAGCCACCCAGATCAACATCTGCTATACTACTTATACCCTAATTCTATAGATAACCTAGTAGGGTTCTCATACTACCAGGTTGTCTTAGGGAGGGTGTAGTACATACTCTCTAATCTTTCTATGTCCTATGCACTTCCAGATTAGGCTATGAATACCTTTTACAGCAGCTGAAACCACCACTAGTAGTCAGGACGAACCATTAAACCACACAATTCTAGTATCCAGTGCCTTTGCAAGGTTTGTTCCGATCCTGATACCTACATCAAGCCAGTCCTTATACTGATCTCTCCTCAACTACCAAACTAGTTAGCTCAGACAGGTCATTGTACCTAGGCTTTAAGTGCCTTCTGGTTTTACTTCCCTTGGTTCCTAATTCTGTAGTATAGGATCTTTTCCTCCGGTGCGACTTCGGCAGCCAGGTTGGTAGACTCTTCTTGCTCCAGAGTTTTTGTCTGGTTCTTCAGTCTCCGGTTTCTGACTTTTCCACAGTATCATTAAAGATCTTCACTATCTCCTTACTCGGGTCTTGCCAAACGGAGTTCAATTATTCCAGTTCCTTGGATTTGGATCACCCAAGAGCTTCTATTGTGAAATGGTAGTACCAAGATTACAGGTAATATACCCAACTGATCGTTGAATAATTGTTATCAGAAACAGTCCTATTTTTCTAAAAATGTCTCCGGTGGGATTCAAACTCTAGACCTGCCACTTGGGGGGTGACAACTTAACCACTACTCTAAGTCACCACACCCTTTATTATAATATTTATTTACACTGTTATACTATTAAATAATATATTACCCTATATAAATATGTTAAAAAAAAATACCATATACTGATTCGCAATTTAAATCTACTTTAAACACCTTGCTTTCTTTTGTGAACTATCTATAATGTCTATACAATTATAACTAAATAGAAACATAAAAAGTTACTATAATGTAAACAAAATTTTAATTTTTTTTAGCATAAATACAGATTTTCAAAGTCATCTTAAGTTAATTGTTAATGATTTTTAATTCTATATGAAATTAATACCTGTTCTTAGTATTTCATTTACTTTACACAAAATTGTTTACTATGAGGGATTTATTGGAATAATTAAAACTAGGTGTTTTGAACTATGTATTTGAAGCTTTTTAGACTTCACTAACTATTAAAAATTTTTTTTCAAAGTGTATAATGTTTGTAGAAGAAAAGAGATATGAGAGCCAATCAAATTCAAGAATTCCTCTGTAGATCATTCTAGAATATAATTTCTTTATTTGATAAAATTCCTGACTATAATAGTAATTTCAAATTCAGAATATCCCAAGTTTCTAATTCTGGCCAATCAAAATAGAAAATCAGGTGCAATATAAAGATCCACATTTATTTAAAATTATAAAATAGATAAAGGTATTATGGCAGGTATGGATATTGTGGCAGATTTTAAAAAATTAACTATTTCTTATAAACTAATAATCAGAATCGAATAATTTTGATACTAAATGATTTGATCTAATTAAATAATTTATATGATATTAAAATTATTTAATCTGACTAATAGTTTATGAGATATTAATATTAAAAAGTATCATTATTGGTTGAGGTAATAAGACTAAAAAAAAATTATTACTAAAAAAATTTTGAATTATTGTCTAAAAATAAACCAACTAGGGTCTTTTAAAGGAAACATCACATGAAGGTCTATTATAATAGATGCAAATTACAGTAGTATTTAATGAAATTCAATTCTGATTAAACAAAATAATTCAAATATAATTTTTTTTTTAAAACTTAAAGATCAGAAGATTTTTGAACAGACAATTCTGATTGGATAAAATAATTTAAATGTATTTTTTTTTAAATTAATGCACTAGAAATAAATATAATAAAATTTAGTAAGAAAAAAAATCATTGCTAACTTCAGATTTGAAAAAAAATTTTTTTTATAAAAAGAGTATTAAAATTTTATTTTAACAATACTTTTCCATTGCTATCAAATTAAAACTAATTCTGTTTTTTTTTGACAATCATAGCTTGACAAAAAAACAAAAGATAGTTTGAATTATAGCTAAATGAAAAAGTAAAGATTTCAGTAAAAAAGTATATATTATAGTTTAGTATAAAAATAAATGTTTCTTGATCAAACAATAATAATAATCAAAATGTTGTATAAAGCAAATTAGCCTTAGTATTAATGTATTAAAAAAAGAACACAAAGAAAGCTTTGGTCTAAATAGAATAGAAAACTTTTTTTTTTTAAATGTCTATATTAATTGGCTTGGCTTATTTAATTTTAATCCTTTTAGATGTTCTATAGAATAGGTGAACAATATAAAAAATAAGCTTTGCTAATGATTAATAATCATTAATTTTTTAATAGTGGAGTTGTAGAGTTTGCAGAATTTGCCTACCTATTTTATAGAATATATATATTTTGTTTAAAAAAATTATAACTAAATACAAATAATAAATTAAGAATATAGTTTAAGTTTTTTTTTTTTTTTTTCGGTGCTAAGGTGACCTCTTGGTCATCTCCTTTTATTTGATTATTGTTAACTTTTACAGTATGGTGTACTAAACTGTACACATATTTGGAGAGTACAACGAGCCACATATGCAACTTTTGGTTGCCTATTTAAGTAAATACCTAGAAGGTTCTACACTAGCTGCTGTACCTATAACTCTACCAAGTTACCCATTTAAACCCTCTGCATCTATGTATATTAATCATCTAATCGAGTGAGGATACACAGTACCCTCTTATTTTCAAACACCTGACTTAAAACTTTAAAGCAGGCTCTTATTGAACCCTTTATCCTTAAGGTAAACCTGCTAGAGCCTTCTGTATCCACAAATCCGGCTAACCTAGACTTTCGGTAACTTATGCCAAGTCTGAAAACAAGTACTTGAAAGCTGAAGCTACTACTTTTACCTACTACTGCCCTTGTAGAGTTTATCTAAACCCCAGCATCCACTATACGGACTATCCTCCGTATATCCGTCATCCCAAACTTCTAATCCAGATGGCCCAGAAGGGCTGTGCCCTGCTCCTGGTCCCCACGGTTGGGTCTTTTTCCTCTGGTTAGTCTCTGGTGGCCTGGTTGATAGAGTGCTTTGCCAAACACTTCGGTCTCATTCAGTTTCTGGTTTCCTGATTGATAATTCTTTGCATAGTACCGTCGAAGATCTGTGCTACCTCTCTACTCGAGTCTTGCCAAGCGAGCTTCTGTGTGCGCTGACCTCAGATTTACATAACTGCTTCACTCAGATTTTATATAACTTATCCATTACACTATTGTTCCACAGTCTCCTAGTACGAGCTAGTGTAATCTAGAAATCTGCTATTTCACTCACAGTTGCCGTAACACTGTACAAAGAATTCAAATTTTTCGTCACTAGTGGGATTCGAACTCTGTTCCTGCTACTTGGGGTGTGACAACTTCACCACTTCACTAAGTCATCACACCCCTTAGTTTAAGTATTTCGATTGATTTCAATTAATAAATAAAATGCAAATGCTTTTAATTTGCTAATCTATCAAAACTTTTTTTAAATTTTAATTATTAATTTCAGTTTTTTTTTTCTTGTAATCATTTTGATACTTCTTTTTTTTTTTTAATTGATTTTTTTGTATTCTTTGTTTTCATATATATTTACATTTTCATTCAAATTAGTAACTTTTTACTATTTTTGCAGTTGGGTTGCTGTTTTTTGTTATCTAAATTACTTTCTATATCATCATCAATAATCACTATCAGAGTCTCAAATTTAATTGAAGAAGTTATATGATCTTGTTTTTGAGTAAAAATAGTAGCAGATCAATATTATCTGCAATAATATCAATAATTGATCAGGTACTGAGTAGGGTTCCTCAAAATCAAATCAAATCAAATATTAGATTTATTTAAATTTGATTTGATTTGAAAATCTGGATTTGAATTTGATTTGATTTAAAAAATCTAGATTTGAATTTGATTTAAATATTTGATTTTAAAATTTTAAATCAAATTAAAATTTTAGTTATTTATAAAAATTTTTGATTTTCTTAAAATTTAATTAAGCTAATTGATTTTAGATTTTTATTTAAAATAACCAGTGATGATCATCACCAATGTATAATTAGCCAATAATGATAAACTAAAAAAATATTTTATTTCATTTACTTTAGGTTAGAGAAAGGCCTGGAATTTTAGCAAGGTATTAGATATATGCGAAATTTAGCAAAAAATTTTTTTTGTTAGAACGTCGAAGGTAGTTTCATAAACGAATTCTTGAGATATCAGCATTTTTTTAAAAAAAATCTTTATTTTAGTTACACAAATTGATTTGCACATTACACCTGATCCTGCAATTTTATTGGCTAATTATACACCAGTGATGATCACCGCCGGTTATAGTTAGTAAAATTCTTGATTTTATATATTAAATAAAAATTTTTTTCTAATCAAAATATATCTAGTTTCATAAAACCAAATTAATGATTGTCTTAATAAAATTTTGAGAAAATAGCTTTTAGAACTATAACTCTTTAAATTTTAGCTATTTATGAATATTTTCGATTTTCTTAAAACTTTATTAAGCTAATTGATTTTGTATATTAAATAAAAATGTTTTTCTAATCAAAATAGCTTTAGTTTCTTAAAAGCAAATTAGTGATTGTTTTAATAAAATTTGAGAAATAGCTTCTAGTTCTATAGTATTTAAATTTTAGCTATTTATAAATATCTTCAATTTTCTTAAAACTTTATTAAGCTAATTAATTTTGTGTATTAAATAAAAAATGTTCTTCTAATCAAAATAGTCCTAGTTTCATAAACCCAAATTAGTAATTGTCTTAATAAATTTTGAGAAAATAACCTCTAGAACTATAACTCTTTAAATTTTAACTATTTATAAATATCTTTGATTATTACAAAATTTTATTAAACTAATCAATTCGGTATTTTAAATAAAAAATGTTTTTCTAATCAAAATAGCCCTAGTTGCGATTATCTTAATAAAATTTTAAAAATAGCTTTTAGAACTATAACTCTTTAAATTTTAGCCATTTATAAATATCTTCAATTTTACAAAATTTTATTAAGTTAATCAATTTTATAAATTTATTAAATAAAAAATAGTATTCTAATCAAAATATCCCTAGTTTCATAAAACTAAATTAGTAATTGTCTTAATAAACTTTTGAGAAAATAGCCTGTAGAACTATAACTATTTAAATTTTAGCTGTTTATATAAATCTTTGATTTTCTTAAAATTTTATTAAGCTAATCGATTTTTATATTAAATAAAAATGTTCTTCTAATCAAAATAGCCCTAGTTTTATAAAACCAAATTAGCAATTGCCTTAATAAAATTTTGAAAAAATAGCTTCTGAAACTATAACTTTTCAAATTTTAGCTATTTATAAATATTTTTAAATTAAATCAAATATTTGATCTTTCAATTTGAATTTGAATTTGATTTGAAATTAAATATTTGAATCAAATCAAATCAAATCAAATCAAATGTGAAATTCTAGTACTGGGTACTGAAGAGAAACTTTTAAACATATTAGAATCCATGTTTGCCTTTATATACTTAATGTCAATTGGCTCTATTATTAGTTTACCAGAAGCTAAAAATTTGATGAATTCAGAAATCAAATAAGTGTTATCTAATTTAATATTTGATTCTGAAGGACCCAAATATTTTTAAAATCTTATTGAGTAGAAGATATAAAAAACAGTTATATTCATCTTAATATTAGATGTATTGATAATGGTATAATTAAATTTTTTTTTTAATTTTAAGGTAACCTCTTTGCCATTCTGCTCTTTATTTGAATATTAGTAGTATTTTTAACTGTCAGACATATCCTGATAGCTGTAGATATTTGTTGGATACAACTAGCTATACCTGTGCCTTTTGAGCACCTATTTAAGTAGTCTGCCTATTATCAGATTCTATACTAGATGCTATACCTGCACTCTACTAGGAGGGTTATCCATTTAAACTCTCTGTACCTATATATCAACCCTTTTATATCCAAGCGATGATACTTAGTACCACCTTATTTTCACATGCTGGCTTAGGGCTTTAAAGTGGTCTCTACTATTTAGAGAGTCCTTTAACTTCGAGATAAACCTGCTAGAGCCTTCCATACCCACATTTAGGCTGATATAGACTTCAGTAACTTATGCCTAGTCTGAGAACAAGTACTTGTGAGCTGAAACTGCTACCATTACCTACTTCTGCCCTTATAGAGTTCACTTATACCCCAGCCTCTTACCCATTCAATCAGAAATTCTTTTACTGTTTCACCAAACTTCTAATCCAGATAGCTTAATTTGGTTCACAAGTTACATTACCTACTTTCCTACTAGCTTAACCTGAATACCAGCCTGTGCCCTTTTCCTCTAGTTGATTCCAGCAGTCTAGTTGATATAGTGCTTGCCAAACATCTGGTTCTCATCCAGATCCACAGCTTATTAATTCTTTTCTTAGACTTTTTAGAACTGTCGAAAGTACATGCTACCTCTCTACTCAGAACTTGCCAAGCGGATTCCTATTCGGGACAAAGTCTAACAGATTTATACAGATCCTAGGCACTTATTATAGTCTGAGGATTTATCAAATTTGGAGGTCGTCTAAAGCAGTAGCAATTTCACATGATTATAGCCAATCAAATTATAGAATTTTGATGATCGTTAGCAAAGCAAAGCAAGAAACAAAAATAAAAAACCCAATAAATAGAAAAAACGGAAGTCTAAATCTACTCAGGTAGGTTAAGTGAAAATGTCAGAAAGGCAATTTTGCTTATATATAACAACCTAAAATTTAACCTAACCTTAATATAAGATGACCCTAACCCTAAAGTTAATTGAAATATAAGGTCACGTAAATTGCCCCTGCTTTAGATGTTCTCTAAATTTGGAAGTCAGGTTCTAGAATGATCTACAAACAAATTCGTGAATCTGATTGGCTATCACACTTCTTATTTTATATTGTATTTGGGTTAGGGTTTCTCTATATCTATTCGTTACTATAGCACTAAACGATATTCAAATAGATAAGAAAAGCGATGAACTTCAACAATCTCAAATAATCCCGCATAATAAGCATTCTACAAAAAGGTAAATGAGAATGTAAGTTTATGATTTCTCTTATAAACTGTTAAGTGAAAAAAAAATTTTTTTATTTTTGCTAATGTATTAAGTGGTTTTCACATCGTCTAGTTAGGCCAGACCAATTTAATTCTTCATTTAACATAACCACTCCCCCCTATTTTTTAAATTTTATATAAACCTAATACTCATTAATAGTAATTAATAGTATTTATTCCTCTCAATTTTTTAAATTTTATATAACTAACATATATTAAATCAACTAATCAAATTGCTGTTTTTTTTAATTTGTGTATTTTTCACGCCTTCCCTCCACTCTTATAAACTATTTAATGTTATGTTAAACAAAGAATCAATTTGAAGTGGCCTTACTAAAATCAAAAATAGAAGTATCAAGATATATTTTTGAAGGTCTTATTAAAAATATGTTGAAATTGGATTATGTTCTTGCAGAACGAAAGAACTTCAAAAATGGCAAGGTTTAATGGGTCCGAAGACCTCTGAACATCTTCAATGTTATAATATTTATTTTCTTGAACTTACTAACCTTTCCTGCCCTTTGGAAGAGTATTTGATTTGTGAAGTATATTATAATCAACTTTTTGTTAATCCTCAGTTTTATAAATCTCTTGTAGGCTCCTCAGGTTCTTCTCAAGAAAACAAAAAGTCTTGACTTGAAAATGAAGACAATTTAACGATTGAACATGATAGAACTAAAAGGCTTTTAGAAATTACTCAACAAGAAAATTAGCAAATGTCACAATTGATAGTGGATCTCAACAGTCAAATTGAATGAATGAATCGGTATATCGAAAATCAAAGAATTGAATTGAAAGAATTAAAAAAGCAATTACAAGTGTCTTATGAAAATATGATTGCGATGCAAGGTTTGTATGAAAAGGAATTGGAAAGTAATAATGTTCTTACTGAGCAGTGAGATTTGAGGTTTGCTAATCAGCAAAAACATATTGATACAATTATTGAAATTGCTAAAGCAGAATGTATATTATTATTAAATGATTTAAATTTTTTGATTCAAAATAATAGTAGGTTTTCTTTGGATAATCCCATAGTGTATAGTCTGCAAGAATGGCTCAATTGTCATAATAAGGTTGTTGTCAAGTTTGTTGAGACTCTGGTTTAGAATAATTATACTACTGACATATTAAGTCCAAAAAAGCTTTTCAAAGCTGCCGTTGCTATTGATTCAATATATGGAGCTCGGCATGGAAAATACATATCAGAAATTCATCTTGCCACCGCAGCTATTAAATATACAGTTGCACGTTCAAAGTTGGTTATTAATATAGATAATCACATAACAAGTTGTGAGAGCTATAATCGATTTCTAAAGTAGCAAGATGAATTATCTAAACAAGAGGAACAATTACCTGATGGTCTTTTTTTTCTCGCATTTGACAATGAGCAAAAGGGGCAGAAAAATTATCTAAATCGAGGTTTTAATATGGTTATTTATTATATAGTAACCAGCTTTGTTGCTTTTAATATGTTGTCAGAAAATAAGATTCAACATATTAACTCACCTTGGGTGTATGATTCTCTTAATAAGTCACAATTTGATAAACTTATTAGCATCAGTGTCTAGATGCAAGAAGTCATCGACGAGGTGTTACATTCTTATCTTGCCGAGGTTCTATAATTATTGTCTAAAGAAAAATTATCATCCACCAACCCTATCGATTTTCTTGTAGCATCTGCTTCAACCAATACCGCCAAGATGAAAATGTGTTTCGGTT
>CAJVPZ010002397.1:0-12491 GCA_910592135.1 Racocetra fulgida | reverse complement strand
AACAAAAAATTTCTAAGAAAATATAATAGACAATAAATGAGCTAAAGTATATAGCTCTAAAAAAAATATATAAAAGGTCTGATGTAATGGTCTTAATAAAAATTTTACAGAAGTGGAATAGTCTAAAATACTAACAGATCTGAAAAAAATACAGTATCAGATATTTCAGATATTATATATATATTAATTAAAGTGATAAATGAACAAACACAAGAAGTAAGATATAGTGAGATTTGAGTCTAATAGCTTAGTAGTTAAGCTGCCAAACTCCACAGACTAGGTTGATAGTTCGAGTCAGGCTGGAGGCAAAAATCTTAGAATTTTTCACTTCTGTAATTCAAAAAGGAGCCATAATGAATGTGGAGCCCTGTAGTTAAGTTCAAATATAAGTACAAACTAAAAAAAGATAATTTTCAGAAGGAGGTCCAATTGTGAAGTGGTGGCATTACACATGATACTGAGTTATAAAAGCTTTTGTTATACAAAGGTTGCACATATCAGTCTCGATTAGAGGTAACCAAGACAGCACCAACACCCCTGTATCCAACTTGTAAGGTACTTGCTTAAAAGTGTAATATAACAGTAACATAACTAGAGTAGTAAGAAAAGTGAAGAACACGAGGACAATCTGTGGAAAAGGATTTGGCCAACTAGAATCAGAAGCATCTCTGGCCTTAAGCCACTTGGCTTATTAGAGAAAGACCCCACGACGACAGAGTAAATAGTGGCATAGGCTAAAAAGTAGATCTATGAAATTGGCGCAATAAAATCATGACTATAGTAGATTTATATTGGAATTCTAGATCGACTAGTATATGAGGCTTATCTACCGAATAATAGGAATGATAACCAACATGAAATCCAAAGAAGAATTCTGAAAAGAATAAACGAAGATCAAGAGATACATATAAAGAAAGAAAAGAAGATCAAATATCGAGAGTAATATATAGTTGAAGTGGCTGTAAAGCAAATGATTATAGGAGTGAAGCAAAGCTTTCTTTATTATAATAATGTGATAATATTCATTGTAAACCCTTAGCTTAGATGTAATTCTCTTAAATTTATTAAAGATGTAATATGTGGGTCATCTCTAAGCTCTTGAATCCTTTAACATTTGCTAAAAGCTATAAAAACTCTAGCATTTCATTTTTCTTGAAGACACATCCTTCAGGATTCTAATAGTCTCTTTCTAATATATATGATAAATCACCTAATTGAACTCATTAATAAAATAAACTACAGTATTATTAAATCACCAACGTCATGCCTCTGGTAAATGCCTTATATATTATAAATTCTATATTTTCGTGTTTAACTTAAAGAAACGTACAATTCACCCCGTAACATTTGGTGGTAACTGTGAGATACCAACTTCACAAATAACCTAAACCATAAATAAAAATGAATAACAAACAATTTAAACAGTTCATAAAAGCCATGACCAAAGCAGTTAGTAAAGAAGAAACCCTGACGCCCAAAGAGAATAACCTGGTAAAAGTCAAGTACTTTTATAATACTGACAATGAAGACCTTTTTGAGTGGTTTGACGATTTCGAAAGGGCTGCTGAAGCCAATAATTGGACAGAAGACCGGAGGATGAAGATCGTGTCAGGGTATTTAAGGGAAATAGCAGCTGAATGATATAAAGAAATTAAGAGAGATATCAAATTTTGGAGAGTAGAAATTGATATGAAGCAAAGTAAAAGCTTCTATCATTTGTTTGTAGAACAATTCGCACCTGAAGAACGTCAACATCATTAGCAGATGGAGCTGTATGAATTGCAGCAAAAGAATACAGAAAAAGTGGATACCTATGTTACTAAGTTTAAAAGGTTACTTAGTAGGGTTAATATTGATAATGGTTTTTCTGATAGGTTTATCGTTAGAATGTTCTTGAAAGGGTTAAAGAGTGATAATGCTACTTTTGTGTCCATAGCCACACCTAAAAATATAACAGAAGCCATAGCCGCAGCAAAAAGAGTTGAAGCAGGAAGTTATTATGGCTATAGACCTTTCGAACAATTAAACATACCACAAGGATTAGAAGATGAGTTAAGCGATTTGAAGAAAAAAATTGACGATTTAACTGTAAATTATGACACTTTATCTTCACAATTAAAGGATACAAAAAATTATTCTCCACGTGATAATTTTTATAGAAGAAGACGACCTCAAAATAGTTATAGATAGGAGAGAAAGAAAGAAATTGAATGTAATAAATGGGCCATATGGCTAGAAATTGTATATCAGAAAAATCGAAATACCCATATCCTAGTCAAAGAAAAGAAAAAGACAGGTTTAATAAAACAAAAACTATTAGTTTTTGTGAGATAGAAAAAACTAATAATAATGAAGTATATACTGTAGATAACATTATTTTTCAGAAGGCTGTAAAATGTTCGGTGAACCCTAAATAGGAAAATCGACTATGCAAAGTAGTTAAAATATCTCAAGAAGGGACAACAGAAGAACAAAATATGAATATTGAAAATACTACTTTTATAAAGAACTCCAATCCTTTAAACACCCCAAAAAGAAAACGTAGGCTGTCAAAAATTAATTCTTTGAGTCCATATAATGTAGCAGATGATATTCTAGCCTTATCTACAAGTGCTACAGTAGGTCAAATACTTCAATATCCAAACCAATGGAGAAATTTGGCCAAGATTTTGAAACGTCCGGCTATTAAAAAGGAAACTAATTTTCTTAATCCTGAAGAACAACGTCGAACAATGACAGCACAGTGTTATATTCGAATTCGCAACAATCCAGTACTAGCAATATTAGATTCAGGCGCAGCTATAAGCATAATATCAAAATGCTTGTTGGATAAATAAGGATTAAGGATAGACGATAAGTCTATCACAGTAGTAGTAATAGCAACCGGGAATAAAGCCAATATACTTGAAAAAATAAAGAACATTAGGATAATCATCCAGGATGTTGTAATACCTACCACTCTTCATGTAATTGAATCCTCAGACAATACTCTATTATTGGGGACAGACTGGTTCCAGAAAACTGAAGCTCGCATATATTTTGACGAGCAAAAACTATACTTACGGTATGCTGAGAGATCAGCTGAAATACCTATTTCCAAAACTGGTACTGAAGTCCTTAACCCATATGAGAATAAAGAAGTACAGAGCAACAGCGGAGATACCTTTGACGAATTCGACTATAAAGAAGAAGAATTTGATGAATTAACACAGGATAATAAAGAAAGCTGACTCATAGAAGAAAATCTTGCATTATACCTCACTAATATAGAAGAGGTACCTACAAAGAAAGATGAAAAAGATAAAGACAAAGATAAATTTGTAAAGGAATTAATAGTAGAAATGATTGATAATGAAAAATTAAAACAAGAACAACAAATTAAAGTCAAGGAATTTTTACTTACAGAGGAAAATCTGTTTGCTAAAAGTCTTGAAAAATTAGGTCATACTAATGCTATTACTCATAGCATTAATACAGGTGACACTGTTCCAATTAAATAGGGATATTATAGGGCCGCCTATCAAGAAAACAAATTTATTAAAAAGGAAATAAAGAAATTAAAAGAACAAGGACTTATAATAGAAATAAACAGTCCTTGGACATCTCCGGTAGTTATAGTACCAAAAAAAAACAGCAAATTACAATTTTGCGTAGATTATAGAAAACTAAATGCAGTTACAAAAAAGGATACATATCCTTTGCCATTAATTAATGATCTTCTGAATACATTCGGAAAGGCCCATTCGTTTTCTACTTTGGATCTAATAAGTGGATACTGGCAAGTTAGGGTAAATGAAATAGATATAGAAAAAATGACATTTATTACGAAATATGATACTTACACATTCAAAGTAATGTCGTTTGGTCTCTGTAATGCACCTGAGACTTTCTAACAATTAATAAATTCTGTACTAGGAGATTGTGTCGGAAATTTTGCTGTAGTATATCTTGATGATATCAATATATACTCAAATTCATTTGAAGAGGATCTAGAACATTTAAAAATTATATTTAGAAAGTTAAGAAAAGCTGAATTAAAATTAAACCTGGAGAAATGTACCTTTTTCAAATCAGAAATTAATTATCTAGGTCATGTAATTAATAAAAACGGGGTAAGACCCGATGAATCTAAAGTGGAGAAAGTTAAAAAATTTCTCATATCAATAAATCTTCGACAATTGAGGTGATTTATTGGACTAGTCTCATATTATCATCGATTTATTAAGGGATTCGCGATGATAGCTCGACCACTTCGTAAGTTATTGGAAAAAAATATTCCCTATAAATGGGAAGAAGCTTAAAAAAATGTCTTCGAAACATTAAAAAGACATTTAATGATGGCACCTATTCTAAGATATCCAGACTTCAAAGAAATGTTTTACTTATACACTGATATGTTTGGCATAGGCTTAGGAGCTGTATTAGCTCAAAAAGATAAGAACCACAAGGAATATGTGGTAGTTTACACAAGTCGAGGACTTTCTAAAACCAAACGTAATTATTCAGCCCCGGAAGTTGAATGTTTGGCAGTAGTATGGGCTGTAGAACATTTTCATTATTATTTAGGTGCCAAACATTTTATGTTAATCATGAACTATGCTGCTTTTAAGTGGTTACATACCTCTGAACCAAAGGGGAAGAGAGTCCGTTGGATCTTAAGATTGTAACTGTATGATTATTCTATAGTACATCGGGCTGGAAGAAAGCATTCCAATGTCGATGCACTATCAAGAATATACTTAAAAAAATGAGAAAGAGGAAAATTAACAACGTAAAAACAATTACAAACATTAAAACCTAAAAATAAGAAAAGAGTAAAAAAAAAAAAAAAAAAAAACTTCGAACTAAAATAATAAGAATTACACTAATTTGATTAAAGTACTCTGCTTATAATTCGCCTAAGGCGTGGAAATTGATTAAGGTACTCTACCTATAATTCGCATATAGCGTAAAAATTGAGGGTGTGTTTAGACCTGTAATTCATGTATATAGCCTGGTACTGGCGGGTTCGCTACCATAATAAGTACTGCATGAGACTTGAACCTGATTAGTGTAATCTAGAAAAACAAATTAGTTTGGAAGTTAGTTAAATACATAAAGTATACTAAAAAAATTTAATAAGTAGTTGTAAAGAACATATATATATACTTAAAGAATTAGACAAAATCCGACATTAAAATTTAATCCAGTCCAGATAGTCGGTGTTCTGGCAAAGTTTAGAAGATGGAGCCACTTAGATACCAAATTTTGAAAACATATCTAACAGAACACATGTTATCATACAAGTTAACTTCACAAGAACGACAAAGTATACAAGCCCAAAGTCAATTTTTCAAAATAAAAAATAGGTTAATTTATAAAAAAAAACAAACATCATGTTAATCATTTATTAAGAGTGATTCAAAAATACGAAGTTGAACCTATTTTGTTTCTAGTCCATACTCATCTGTTGGGAGGATACTTTGGCATAGACATAATGTTTAACAAGATTCGCAGCAAATATTACTGGCCACAGATGTATGCTGATATTAGGAGGTTTGTTTGTACCTGTGATGCCTGTCAAAGAAGAGGCAAAAATTTAGCAAAACCTCCATTACATCCTATACCAGTAGAAGCTTCATTCTACAAAATCAGAATTGATATAGTTGGTAAATTATCTATAACTCCAAAAGGTAATACCGTAAATTCTCGAAATAACGCCCAGGGGTGAAATTACGAAATTTGGTCTAAATTAAGCTTAATTCGGGCCAAAATCCAAAATAACGCCCATGCCCGTTATTTTGAGAATTTACAGTAGATACATTGTAGTAGCTACAGACTACATGACCAAATAGCCTGAAGCTAAGGCAATAAAAAACGCGAACACCCAAGAAGTAGCCAATTTCATATACAAGGACATCGTATATCGCTATGGTTGTCCGCAATATCTGTTATTCGATAGGGGAATACACTTTCATAATAACCTAATAGATGAATTTCTAAAGAAATTCACCATTAATCATCATTATTCGACGCTCTACCATCCGCAAACAAATGGATTAGTGGAGTGCTTTAATAAAACACTCTGTAAATCTATATTTAAGCTGATATCCAACGTAAGAGAATGGAACTTATTAATACCTTTGGTGCTCTTCGCATATAAGACAGCCAGACAAAATACGATCAAGATGACACTCTTCCTCTTAGTCTATGGCAGAGAAGTAAGATTTTCACTTCATTCTAATGAAACTGAAGAGATATTGGAAGGGACATTCCTACAAAGACTTTTCGATTTAGTCGAAATTCTACCGCAAGTCCGAAGTGAGGTCGTAAAGAGGGTCGAAAGAGCACAAGGAATTGCTAAAAAGAAGCATGATCATCAATTTCTACCTATAGAAGAATTTAAAAAAGGAGACCTAGTATTAGTATACAAGGCTTCTCAACAACATTTAAAGAGCCACAAGTTGCATCCAAAATAAAAAGGACCTTTCATCATACATAAAATACTTTAAAAGGGCATATATAAACTACATACAATCGAAGAGAATATAATTAAGACACCTATAAATAGAAAATTAATAAAACAATACAATTCCAGATAAGAAAATATACAAAGGTGATAAAGAATGAAAAAGGACATAAATTAGTAAAATTTCTATTTTATTGTACAATACATTATAATGTTATAAATAAACTTTAATTTCTAAAAAAAAAAAAAAAAAAAAAAAAAAGTTCAAATTAAACAAAAAGTTTGAAATTTATATCTGAATTAAGTTATATAATCAAGATAGTTCCGTTGCATTTAAGATAAAACTGAATTGAGATCTTTCAACAAACATTTTAAGGATATTAGAAAAATGATATATGCACTGAAAATTAATTCGTACTGGACAAAAATTTATCCACAAATGGAACAAAATTACAAACTTCCAACATAATTAAAGATCTTATAGCATCCAAAGAAGGATTTTTTAAATTATCGATCTGATTACAAGATATGATTCTGGAAGAATCACATAAGACAGGGGAGTAGTATATAAAGGTTATAGTTTAATTTTTTTTTAATTAAAAAAAAAAAAAAAATTTTTTTTAATAATATCTGCTTTAACAAAAATATAAGCTTATTAATGTTGGATAAAGCAATATTATATTACTTGCCAATATTATCTTCCCCAAATTAGTTCATATATACTAATAATTGTATTACTACCTTACAAATAATAAAAAAAAAAAAAAGTGAAAAACCTCAAGAATTACAAAAATGTGCAATGATATTATAACAAAACAGAAGAAAGGAAGATTTGGGAATATGTTATTATAGGGAAAATTACTCAAATTGGGAATTTAAGTCAGAAGAAAGTATTCTGACTGTCATGATTAGGGTTGTGCCCCAAATTTACCAGTTTGGATTAGATAGAAACCCAAATAGTATTTACTAGGTTTCACAAAATATTCTTAATTTGCCGTAATGTCAAACACTTTTGACATATAATCTATATTATGGCTAAAAATCTCAAATTTTTATATATAAAAACTGGGTTTAGGATTTATCTCAAATAAATTAGTCAATAGTTATATAAACCTTAATCTAATCTAATCGAAGATAAAAAACTCATCTTTTATAATTGAACCTGCTGTCATGATTACAATACACTAACTTATTAAAAATGTTTTTTTTTTATATTCAAGTTTTAGCTGTTTCACGGCAAGGCATTAACACAGTTCTATTCACGATTCAAACTAAGTTACATTGATCAACATAGTAATCACAAGTTAATTAACAATAGAGAGACTATATAATGAACAATTTTTTTTCTTTTATCGTTATTATTTCTAAGAGGCCTGTTTTATCAACAGGTTATTGTTTTCATTTATTGTATACGTATTTTAATATGACTATTTGATCTAATATATCGCTCTGTTCAATATATCTTACTTAGTCGTTATCTATCAAATACTTCCTATGTCGAAAGTTAAGTTGAGTTTATATTTAATTGAAGATATAAGAAAAACGATTCTTATAATTTTATTTATTTATACAGTCATCTCTCGTTAATATCAACCCCGTTAATATCAACCTAGGCTATACAATGAGCTTTTATATATTCAAATTATATTGAAATTCCCTCACATATATCAACTTTAATATGTTCCCTCATTAATATTACGATCAACATGAATATAAGAGCGATCTAAATAGGTTGATATTAATGAGGGACGACTATAATAATATGAACAAAAACTTCAGCAGAAAAAAAAAGTTCTTAATCATATAAATCACTATCACCTAATGCATCCTGAACTAAAAACGTACACTCAAATTTCATATTTGTTTCTTTTTTATCGATCAATGTAATTTCTTCTTGATAATTATTATTTGTTCCAAATATTGGATCCAATAGATCTACCAAATTTTGAAGAGCCATTGTAATATCATTTGTTGTAAGATTTACTATTTCTAATTCATTTTTCTTTTTATTATTTAATTCAACATTATTCATTTCTGCAAAGATCGTTTCATTTAATACACTATTATATAATTCTGTCTCCACATAATTATTATCATAAAACCTTAATTCTTTTTTGAGATTTGATACATAAAAGGAGTAGATTTGTGCCATACTTTCTAATATTGAAACTTGAAGCTGTGTATGACGTCCTTTACTAAACCACTTCAAAATAAAGAAATTTTGTTCACAGCTGGCTTGAGAAGGTATAATTGCAAACATAGTTTTTGCTAGGTCTTGCAAATGCGAATATTCATCTTTAGCAACTCCCCACCATGTTGTAGACGTTAAATTGGAAGAAAACTCAATATCCCAGGGTGCAACTCTTGCTTTGTAGTTTATTAATTGACTTACTAACTCAAGACATTCTCTTTCACTATGATACATGTCTTTATAGTAACTGACTGCCAATTCACAAATATCACGAAACTTTTTTTTAAACTATTATTTCGGTAGTTTGGATGAAGGAAATAAGTTAGAAGGTATGGTAAAATATCGAATTGTTCATATCGAGAATTAAATGTAGCAATAGCAAGAGTACGAAGATCATTACTGGTAGGTATTTTCTTAAGAGCAATAGCTATTTGTACTATTCTTATAAAACAATTAGCTAAGGTTGCTATATGACTTTCAAGCAAATTGATTACTCGTTTGATCAGTTTAAAAATTAAGGCAATTCTTTTGCACAAAGAATAAAAACCATCATTTTCGTTAAATGCAATTTCAAATACTTCTTTGTTGGTAAATATATTTGGCTGTTCTTCAAGGATCTAAAATAATAATTATAATAATTACAAATTTAAAATAATATATTAGGAAAAAATATAAAAATTTAATTATTATTATTATTATGATTAAAAAGCATATTACTATATAAGTATCGCCAAATGAAAACCTAACTTTAATTATATAAATATATATAATTGAAATCAGGTTTTTATTCAACAATATTTATATATATTTTAAGAATAAAATATTAAAGAATAAAATTTATTTGGCATTATTAAATAACAAAATATTAATTTAATTTATAAACCTTATCAATTGCAGGCTTGACACGTATAATAGAATTTGTTGTATCATAAATAGATACTTAGCGTGTTTCACTATATGTCTCTAATGAACCACCTTTAATATTCATAGATAAAATAGTATCTTGTAGAAGACGGTTTGCTAAATGAGATTTTTGAAAAAATGAAACTAACATATTAGCTTGTTTTAAAACATTTTTAACTAATGTTGTTTTTATAAGATCTGCTGCTAACAGATTCAATGCATGAGCAATACAACAGATGTTTAAGATATAAGAATAATTGTAATGGATAGTTTGTTGTGCAATGCATATGTTAGATCTATTATCAGTTACAATTGCCGCAAAACGGTGAGCACCTATTTTTTCAATAATCTCTGAAATTTTATTAGCAATAAAATTTCTTGTTTGGTGCTCTCCTGAATAATCAGCTAGAGCATAAAGATATTCTTGATGACTTGGAGTCGCAATTATATAGCTATAAAGTGAATCACCCCTTGGTGAGGTCCAGCCATCTAGTGCTATAAATAAAATAAATATTTATTACTACATCAATTTACAGTTAATTTAATTATATTTACTTATACAAAGTTAAATTTGTCATTTTTTGTAGGTCTGCTTCCAACTTAACAGTAATTTGTGCAATTTCTCTATTAAGTATTGAGCCTGAAAGTGCATCCTTATGTAGTAGTATATAACTAGGTTATAAAGGTTTAAAAAATTTCGGAAATATGAATTATCGATGATAGCAAAGGGAATTCCGCAACATACAAAAGCTTTAAGCAATGCTTTTGTAATGTCCGCAGATTGTTGAGAGGATAATTTATTAATGGATTAGAAATGTGAAGTGATCGATTGACTGGATGTTTTGGCTTTTTTTCCACTATAAATTTCTTTATCCTTATCATTTACTTTTTTACCTCTTTTAGCAACTTCAATTAACCACTTTCTTCTAATATTATCTGGCACTGAACCTTTATAATGAAGTGCTAAATGAGCTTCTATGGTAGAAGGTTTTCCACGTTGCTATTTTTCTTTATCACAATAATGGCAACTTGCTTCAAAATGCCCATGCCCATCTTCTTCACCTTCATCATAATCATTCCAGATAGGCATTCGTGGTCTACCTTCTTTGCTTTTTTCGATCTTATGTTTTGTAGGAATAGAGGTAATTTCAGATATTTGGGAACTAAAAGATTTGTTTATGGGTATATTTGTTTCTTCTATAATAACCGTTTTATTTTTGGTATTTATTTTATTTATTTTATTTTTTTTGTTTTTTAAATTGTAGATTACATGAAATGAGAGTATTAAGGTTATGTTTATATACACGTCAAGTTATTTTTTTTACATTTGATCAATTAAAGCTTTTAGTACATATCAAGATTCGTGTATATAACATATATAACGCATTATCATAAGACATTAATATTACTTTACAGCATTCATACAGGTTTTTATTTAGTGAATACATGTAGCTTTTTTTTGTGTATATGAAAATTTTAGATCAAAGATGATCTAGCGTGGAACTAAAGCCATTTACATGAAGGTAAAAAATTTTTTAAAGATTTATATGGTTTGATATTAGTAGTTTATTACTTTATTTTTTTTATTTTCTTATGAATGTTCTTAAACAAAAAAATGATTATAGAAATTTTAGATCATAAATTTTATCTAATATTGCTAGTCTTTTTTTTCAATACCATATTGATGTAGTTTAGATCTATTGCGAATTTCGAGATGCAATTAGCATCGGTTTTGTGTATCCTTGTTTAAATTAACCTGAAAATTCTTGTAATAATTAAACAAGTAGCATAGTTCAGAATCAAAATTATAACTAGTAATATCAGCGATCTTATGTACATGAACGAACTAGGGAAATCAACTATTAATATAGCACTGATGAATCTTAATGTTACAAAATCAAGTACAATTGTTTACCAAATGTGGTGAATGACTCAATTACTAACCTTGGTCAAATCTAGTTTTATCAGAACACTAAAGTAAAAAATGCCTGAGAAAAATATCAATTGTACGAATTCATTATACTAACTAAATTGTAGTTGATTGATAATCGTTCATTTTTATAACTAGGAAAGAAAACAGCTTGCGATATTCAACTTTGCTGATCATTAATACATACTACATATAGATTAAAAAAACAGTATTATAGGGATTAATTAATTAACAGGTTTTAGATATGGGCAAATCGAATTATTAATATTATAAATAGATGTGGGAAAATTTATATGATATATAAGATTAAGATTATAACAATTCTCAATTATAAATATATTAAAAACGAATTAAAATTGGTTAGCAAATTTAAATAATAGATGGATCTTAATGTTAAGAACAGTTTAATTTTTAAGCTCCGGTTTTTTTCCTTAATTGTACTACAACACAACCTCATAATGCACAAATAAGTTCAAAAAATTTTAATAAAATCTTATTTAGCAGTATAATCTTGTTAACAAAGTTGTCAATTCGTGAATTATATTATTTTAATATTATCAATTGATGAATTTGATTGTTTTTGAGTTTGACATTGTTGAATAAAATGAGACATGTGTTTAGATTTTAGTTATTGACCCAAATTAGGTAGAAATCCTGATTCCCAAACCCAAACTACATAGTAATGTCATACTTTGAAAAAAGGTTTGGACCGCAATCCTAAACAGAACACATCCTATTAGATGAAGTAATCAGTACTATAAGAAACCTATGCATAGCAGAAAGAGAAAGGCTGTTTGCACATAATAAACAAAGAATGGCTGCCAAATATACACAAGCTAAAATAGAAGCAGGATGGATGAAAAGACTAGATAAACAGAGAAAGTGTTGCAAAGGCAGCATAACAAAATAAATTTAGGACTATAATTATAGTGCTTTAGAAAATCAGTAAAATTAATAGAAATAAAACAACAGGAAAGGAAAAAGAAAAATACAATTAGAAAAGAAATAAAGAAGATGCA
>CAJVPZ010002396.1:0-12493 GCA_910592135.1 Racocetra fulgida | reverse complement strand
TTTAAAAATACAGGCAAATATATAATCAGGAGCATGATTATGTTGTTCTGTTGATACACAGAAAATATTTTTAGGTTTACAATAAACACAAGCGTGATTGTGCTGTAAGTGTGGAATAATAAGCATAGGAGTAGGGTTAGTTTGATAGCTAGGGAATAAGATACGTGAATTGGCTTGAGTTGTTTGATTAGTTTCTAGTTCAGAAATTTTAGAGATTAGAGACTTAGAAAGAGCAGTTAATTTTTTAAATTGTTGTTTAGATAATTCAATAATAGCAGAAGTTGAAGATTGACCAAGTGTAGTGATAGTTGTTCAAGTGTGTTTGGGTGTTTAATTTGGTAGTTTTTAGAAGTGAAGCTGGTATTTGCCACAGTAGCAGGTACTAATAGAGGGTTGCAAAAGAACTGTAAAGAAATGTTGTTGTTTAAAAGTGTTGCATTCTTTAGATTTAAAAGCAGGTTGGAGGACTTTTAATTATTTAGCTTTGGTTTTAGTAATTCTTAGTCCGTCATGAATTTTACCAAATTTGAATACCGATTCTGGAACATTCTACAGAAAATCCTTGAGCGATGATTGCTTACAATCACACTTTTTGGCTGAGGTTTTTTGACTTTTTATACTACTTGATCACAAGTAGTAATCATATATATGAAAAGTAGAGAACCTATAGTCTCATAATCCACAATAATCCAAATAATCTCTTGTTTTTGAAGAAATAGATGAGACCTGAAGAAATCTTCAAGATTTCATCTATTTTTTAAGGTTCGTTTAGTTTTTATTCTTTTTTTTTTGTTTTTAGCTCAATAGTTGAGATGTTTTTGTAGTGTTATATGTTTACTTAGATTTGTGTTTATAATTGTTATGTATCTTAGTTTGGGCCTATTGCTTTTATTAAAGTTGGTTCGTGATTATTGAAAATGAATTACAAGTAGATTCAAGACAGAAGTTCTTCGTTTTGATTTTTTTTTCTATACTTATTTTAATAGTTTTTTTCTATTTTTTTAGATACTCAAATTAAAGAATTAATAGTAATATAGATTGGGATATATTTACTGTTATATAATTAAATGGAGTTCTTTTTAATTTGATCAAACGTAATTCAGAAATTTTATTAAAATAGTAAATTAGAAAATTAACAATATTTTGGGTTCTATTAATTATATTTAGATGTTTGTTATATCATTCGATTCGTCTCAATAAGATGAATCGAATGGTATAAAAATTATTTGGTTCTAATTAGTAGTTGGCGAGATATCTTCATTTTTATAATTTGTAAAAAAATAGTTATAATTAATTTTTTTACTAAGTAAATTGACTTTATATTAAGTAAAGTTATTTGCGGCACAGATTTCTATATAATTTTAAAATTTGAATAAATTTGGATAATTTTTTATTAATAAATATTTGCATTATATGTTATTAATTTTTTGATTTTTTTGAAGACACGATTTGATTGGCTGATTAACATGTGATAAAAGTATCTGGAAACATCTGATCGCCATTTGTATACTATATAAAGTGCAATCGACACTATCCATATTTGGTAAAATCCCTGACTATAGTTCAAAATGGTCTCTATAGTTATAGTAGTAGTAGTCTAAGTTATAGAAATCAGGTTCTTTAGCTCTAAGAGTAGGCATTTTAAAGATTTAATCGATTTGAAAAAATGACAAAAAAAAGATACTATATGATGACAAACTATATCACAAATCTTGTGTAGAAAATCTCTCAGATCCACATCATAGATTCTTTAAAAATACAGAATTTCTCTTAAAAACTAAACAATCACTTTATGACTTCCACGCATTCAACCCTCTGACTTCAGAACTCAGTTCTTTAACTTCTCTAAAAGAAACTTCAGCAATGGAACTAGATGATGAATCCTTTAATAACAACTGTTTTTTAGAAACAAAACAGCAGCAACTATTCTGACAGTCTGCAACATTACACTAACAAACATCTCAAACACAACAACCTGCATCATTATTACAACCTGCTAGCAAACTTATAACTACTACTAGACACTGTAAAGTACAACAACAACAACCTACTAATTTCAATATAATTAATAATAATACTTCTCAACTACAACAAAATCAAAACACTACTATACAAAAACAAGAATCTAATACTGTTTTTCAACAATTACAACAATTAGATAATACTACATCTAAGCAACCTCCATTACAAACAGGCAATACTGTTTTTCAACAACAATTACTAACAGAAAAAACACAACAACCAATTGATAATACAACTCAACAAGATAATCTAAACCAACAGAATACTAACTCAAATGACCAGACCAAACAAACTAATACAATAGACAATGCAGCTCAACAAACTAATCCAGATCAACAGAACTTTAATTCAACTACTGATTAAAATAAACCTATATTTGACTAGTTAGCTAATTTTCCAGTTATAGTAGAAATAAAAAAGAATACCAAGCTTCAAACTGAACTGCTCAAAAAATCTTCTATTTTCTAAAACTACACCTATTTGATTTCTACCCTGACAAGAAAATCAAAGCAGCAACAGAAAATCACAAAGCCCTTAAAGCAAGCTTCTATCAAATTATTTGCAAAATAGCAAGAGAAAGACCACAATTTCTTATAGATGTTATACAAAAACATAATTCTAATGTTGACAAAACTTTCACTATTTCATTTTCAATACTAGAGGAGATACTTAAAAAACTTATTCTAGTTTTTACAACTGTTCTTTTTACCACCCTGAAATATTTGCTTCACTAGCCACAATTTCACTATACAAATCACAAAATTGTCTACAATTTTGCATCAATCTCACATGTATACATTTATATCTATCCAATAATTACCAGACAAATAATTATACCAAATTCGCAGAAGAAATGCAATTACACCCTAAACGATTTAAAATTAACTCACAAGTCATCGATATCGATAAAGATGATAAATATCTCAAAATATATATAGATAACAGATTCAATATCCAACTCAACTTTAATATCTCTAAAACTATATTCTTACAAAAATTCAATATATCATCTTTAAAAAACTCACTAGACCATTTTAATGAATAGTTTAAAACCATCTTTCTAAAATATAACCTACAATTCAATAACACTCTTGATGAAACAAAAGTATCTAACTACCTTAAATACTACTTTAGGCAGTGCTTTATTTCACACCTTAAAGAACAAATTCCAACAGAGGTCCAATTTCTAGAGCCTTTCACTTTTCAAGAACGTCGTGACGAATGCATCAAACATACTAACCATTATATCCTTATCTGTACAAACACCCAATGCCAATATTTAGAAGAAATTAAGCTCAAAGAAAAAGGCAAAGTACTTACAACTGAGCCTGAAACAGAAAATATAAACTTACCTAAAACTCGTATTCAACATAATTTTAACAAACTATACAAACAATACCTAAATGAATCCTTTGCAGAATAGCCAACCAAAGAACTTCAAATAGATGAATCTAACTTTTTCAAGGAGGCAAAACATGAGGCCACCTTCCTTAAACCTATTTCAACCAAAACATTAGATGAGCTTGCATCTGCAGCTGAAAAATCCTTTTGTGAAACTAACTTAACTATAAGCAACAAAGGCAGACGTGGCCTTTTCTTTTAGCTATATCTAGAAGCATATCAAAAAATGCAATGATGAATATAGATATTTCAAATCAAGAAAAAAATACAGCAATAGAACTTCTAACTAAACAACCTATTAGTACTGATACTTATGACCAATGTCTTAAATACTCTCAGATGGTGAAATACTATCAAGAAAATGCATACCTTGAAGCAGACAAATATCTTCGCGAAAAATTTAACATTACTTTTCAAATCCCAACTCTCATTAAAGAATTACTTTTTCTTCAAGAGACTCTTTTTTAATAATTCTGTCTTTTACAATCATAGATGCAGCTGCCACCTTACCAAATAAGACACCTATTGTAGTTGGTAAGGAAACTGATGTAAGTGGGCAGGTAGGCAAGCCTATTTATGCGGAGAACCATTTACACACAG
This sequence comes from Racocetra fulgida, assembly GCA_910592135.1. Classification (NCBI taxonomy): domain Eukaryota; kingdom Fungi; phylum Glomeromycota; class Glomeromycetes; order Diversisporales; family Gigasporaceae; genus Racocetra; species Racocetra fulgida. The sequence goes on along the minus strand of CAJVPZ010002396.1, from coordinate 8,470 downwards.
TCAGATCCAACATACAGGGCAGACTATGGAATCCTGCACAGCTGTGAGAACTGAGCTCAAAATGGTGAACGACTCTGTAGAAGACATCTGTAATACTAACAAATCATTCTCAACATCTTTAAACCCCTATGATGAGCTAACTCAAAATACTAACTATACAATACTTTCTATACTAATGAACTACACATTATTTCATACAACCCCAATACATATTATAACAAGATCCTATTGTTCTGCAACCTTCCCACACTTCCAAATCTACAAACTATCAACTCTTTTATTAAACATCTTGAATTTTTCAACTACAACCTTAACAATATATACAACATTACATTCAATTTACTAATTAAAGAAGACTACAGCATTGCTTATGTTTATCTCTGGTCTGTTCATAATTTTGGATGATGTGGTTATTTCACAACACAAGTTGAAAGCTACAAATATCTTTCTTTTATTCTCTTCTCTACTATATTAGACATTAACTTTCTTAAAACAGTAACTATTCCCAACATGGTTAAAGATAATTGGACCTACAATCTATACTATTACTTCGCACAAGATGTTCGTCTCAACCTTTATAATACTGATATACTACTGACCCAGATCCAAGACCTCTTCTATATTTATTATATCTATGCTTTAACAGATTTCTCAGATACTATAACTTGCCAACACTACCCGAACCACAAACTATTATTTCATTTCTCAATCATCTTAGCCTTTTTAGATACAATCTAGAAAACTCATATATCTATACTCTTACTATCTCTATTAAAAAAGACTATTTTGAAGCATATATATATTTACCCTTTGAATCCAAACTACTACCAGATCAATTTGTTTTACCTAGAGAAGTCCTAAAGCATTATTACAATATCACTCTCAAATTTAATAGCTATATTACACCCAACTCACTAATAGATCTTTTTTTAACTACTCCATCACTCTCACTAAATACTGAAAATAACCCTCTTCTAACTAATGAAACAGATCTTCTACTTATACCACCACTTACTTTATCTGAAAACTACAATATAAATCAACTCTTAAATATATCTAACACAACTCAAAGCCCCAAACCAACCTTTCTTTACACTTGAACAAATTAAAATCTGCTCTCTTAATACAAATGGACTGTCTTATTTCAAACAAACCTTACTGCACAACTTCATTACTGAGAACCAAATAAATATTTTTGGTCTTTCTGAAACTCACCTAAGTGTTAAAGATGCTAAATTACTCTCACTAACTCAAAACCTTTCGAATTACACTAACCTCTGGAGTGAAGCTGACAACACCAGACAGGGTGGAGTTGGTCTTCTAATACATAAAAATCTCTCTAGGTTTATTAGCAAAATATAAGAATACAAAGGTTATATCCTCTCTATAGATTTATCCTTACCAAACTATTCTATCCAACTTATACAAATATACTTTCTAATTAAAGAAAAACAAACATTAAAAAAAGAAATATATGAACAAACACTCTTTCTTATTCAAAAAACCAACTATAAAATTATTATTATAAGAGATTTTAATGCAACACCAAATCCTAAAATTGACCCACTACCATCCAAAGAAACTCAAACTCCAGAATCCTTACTAATTAAATACCTCAAACCAAATTTCTATAACACCTTTAGAATCTTTTATGCTGATCTTCCAAAATTCACTTGCTATTACAAAGATCATCAAAGCAGAATAGACCAAATTTGGACAAACCTTCACATAACCACCTTAGACTATGCAGATATCTTAGATACAACTCCTACAGATTCAGATTATAATATCACTCTTTTGGAAATTACTCTATCTGCTACTTCAATACTACTTCACAAACAACCCAAGAGGAAAATAACCCTTTGGAAGTATGCAACTGCTGAACAAATAGAAAAATATCAAAACTACCTAGATGGAAATCTTAAAAAAATCAAAAGCCAAATTACACAAATCCAAAATCAACAAGACTTGGATGAAATTTGGAAAATTATTAACAAATCTTTTATTTTTTATTTTATTTTTTTTTTTAAGGTGCCTTTATCTTTATTAATAATTTGTATTGAGAATCCACTAGGGTTTCTCTGGTCTATAAGACAAATAATTACAAATTTTTTACAAGAATGAGACTCAGACTATAGATATTTAACTATCTAATTTATCTGCAACCTAAACCTACTAGAGTGGTTAAAAACTCACCTAGATTCTGTAATGTATAATATTATTAGTGGGTGTGCTATATTTTATCCAAGTAGTTAACCATGTTGAGGCTTTTTTTATTGCATTTCCAAGTAGTGGGCAGTCATTGTCTATGTGTTGTTGATCAGGTAGACTACAGCAGCAGCTGTAGGTGTATAGTATTCTTGGTCGTGAATTATTAGAAGTAAATATAGTGTTCTGTCTTGTTTGATTTCTGTTAATATATGTGGGTATATTGTATTGTTGCTTCCAGTTTGATAATTTAGCACAGTATGGTTTCCAAATTAAGTTATATATATTTTGAGATAATTGCATAAGTAATAAAATAGTAGTGTTTGTTGCCGTTTTATTAGAGTCTGTATATTTTCTAATAGTTTGTGTAAGTGCAATGAGTATAAACCCTTATATAGTTGTCCAAATGTTTGTATTGTTCTTGATGTAATTATTAAGTGATAGGCTAGAGTAATGAATAAGTCTATGATATAGCTCTTGTCGTTGAGTGTTTGTTATATCCAGTCTTGAAAATGCAGAAATTGTTGTATTGTATTGGTGATAATTGTGTTAAAGTTAGTTGAGTTTGGGCATACAAGCCAATGCATCTGACTTTCATGTGAATTATATGAGATACAGTTAATATTTGGAAAATACTGAGGATATAATGTGTGTAGGTTTGATAGTGTAGGTAGCAAGTTGAATATAAGTTTGATTTTGAAGAGTTTTCTTTGGCAAAGTTTAAAGTTAGTGTAAAAGGATGATTTTTTGTAGTTGTTGTTTAGATAAAGCCAAGTTGCATTCCAATCGATTTGTGTTGCTAAAGAAATGATGTTTTCTATTCAGTGTTGAGAAGACCACATTGCTATGGTGCGGCTATTACAAATATTCTTGATAGATTTGCGAGTTGGATGTTCAAACATGTAGGTTGTGTATTGTAGATAATATGATGAGTTGTAGATATTACTGTATAAAAATTCAAGGTCAGTTGTGTAATTTTGACTTTTAGCCAAGCTATTAGCTGCGTTATTAAATGTATTGTTACTGTGTGCTGTAATTTTTTGGAGCTTAATTGATAAGTTGTAGGATTTGGTAAGATTTAGTAATGTGTACCTGATTGGCCAGTAATTGTATAAATATTGTTTGTTTGGTCCAGGTGGGTGTTCAGTGAGTTTGTCAAATTTAGATATTATGGATTGTGAGTCAGTATAAATAATGATACTGCTGTTTTTTGGTATGTACAGATTGCTGAAAGAATTGCAAATAGTTTGGCCTTATAGGAAGAGGGCCAGAGTTGAATTGTGGCAGAATAGTTGTGTAGTATTATGTTATCAGCTGTTTGAACCCAGCCGATGCCCATTGTATATCATTCTGTAGTAATGTCATTAACTGATCCATCTGTATAAAATGTTAATTGTGTGTATATTGTGTTGTTTATTGCAATTTGTTGTAAGATTTGTGAGGATTAGTTGTTTTTGAAAATATCAAGTACTGCATTGTTGTGAATTGTGACTGTTGGAGGTCTTGGTATTGTAGTTGGGTGTCATAGAGCAATAGAGTATATAGAGTCCAGTATGTTGGCATGCAGGTTAAGTTTATTAGAAGTATTGTTATTTATTTTTCTGCATAGAGTTTGTTGGATAGATTGGCTGAGATATTAAGTATATACGTATTTTGAATTCGGTTAGAGTTTAGTAAACAACCTGTATATAGCTTACAGATGTATGTAGATGGTGAATAAAGGTTAGTATGTGAGTGGTCGAATTCAATCTGCCAGTGTGTAATTGATATTGAGTTGTCATGGTGGTTGTATCTTCTGGCTTTCCCTAAAATAATATTATTGTTATTATTGTAAGAGATTAACCAAGGTTTAGATTTGGTTTTGTAATGTCCGGTATTAAAAGATAAAGTGTTTATGCTTGGTAGTTGAAGTTGAGTATTGATTAATCTAGTTTGTTGATCTGTAATGATATTATTTTCTAGTACTGTAAGCCATAATGGTTTCCGATCTTTGGGTATGTGTTGTAGCTGAGGTGAGATGTATAGCCAGTTAAGTAAAACTGTATTATCATATGATGTAAGTTGTTCAAGGTATATAATATTTTTTGTACATAGTTGTTTCTTGAAAAACAGATAAAATTTGTATAAGTTTAGAGTTTTTTCGATAGGTGTGTAAGGATATTGAAGTATATGTATTTGTGTAAAGTTTGAATGTGTGTTTAAATTAAGTTGGAGTTGGTTTAGTAGTAGAATTATTTTGTAGGTGGTGGTATTCTTATTTGGTCCATCAATTAGAGGTTGTGGGTGTTGAAGAATATTAGTAGTTGACCATAGGTTATTCTGTAGTTGTTAAAGTCTTATATGTGTGCTGATTCCTATGAGATTTTGGTCATTAATTCTGAATAAGAAGTTGGAGATGTGATGTTATAATTGTATGTCTCAAATATTTTTGATTCTGTAAATATTGTGGTTAAGCATAATGCTATTAGGTGTTGTGATGGGTAATTTGGCTTTGTGTTTGGCTGTAGTAAGATATGAAGATAATATTGAGTTACAAGTAGTTCTTGGAATTACTATGTTGTAAATACAATATTCAATAATTGGAATGATGACATTATTAATGATATAGCTAGTTTGTTTATCTGTTATATTTTTAGTTTTGAGTATATCATTGAGTCCTGATGCCTCTTGTTTGATAAGTTTGATCTGTTTACTATATTTTAGAATAGCTGTAAACCAGCAGCCTAGAAATTTGAATGGTGTATGTATAGGTTGTATATAGATGGTTTGATGTATAAAGTTGATTTGGTGTGTTGTGTTGGTATTAGAGATTAAAGTAGATTTTTGTGGGTTTACTTTAATATGAGCCATTGTGTAGAAGGATGCAGCTGTTTGAGTTATTTGTTGAAGTTGAGTTATGGATGAACTGAGCCATAATGTGTCATCTATATAAGCTAGAACGGAGGTTGATGCAGATTTGTTTTGGAATTTTGTAGGATAGAGTTGTGTAATCCATTGGACTGATGAAGTGTATCTTTTGTATTTGTGATATATGTGGGTAATTAATGGGTCGTAGTAGATTCGCCAAAGTAAAGGTGTTATAGTTTCACTCTGATCAATACTATCTTTACTAAATATGGTATTGTGAGTCCGAAGTTAGTAATGACCTGATAACATCAGTTGTGTAAAAGGTTTTATATAATATTGATTAGTTGTGAGAGCATTTTGAGTCTTTGTAAAGCTTTAATAAGAAGGTGTAAGTTGACAGAGTTATATGCCTTGCTCATGTCCTGTGAAAGTATCTATATCTGTTTTTTGTTACATTTGGCGTCTTCAATAAAGTTGTTAAGTATGTGTATAGGGTTGTTTGTTGAGTTGCCAGGAAGTACAACATAGTTATATGGGTTAAGTATTATATATATTGTAAAGGTTTTAGTAAGTCAGTTAGTAAGAATTTTAGTATAAAGTTTTTTAATGTGTTCAATTAAACTAATTAGTCTAGTGTTATTGAGATTTCTATCGAATTGAGGTTTTTTAAAGATAGGATATATTCTGCTATCTTTCTATTGTTTAGGAATATTTTGAGTATTGATACATCTGTTAAAGAGTGTGGTGATAGCATGTAATATATTGGGTCCAATATGTTTTATCATTTCATAGCTAATTCCGGATAGTCCGCATGCTTTATTGTTAGATAATTGTCTAATTGTTTGTATGACTTCATCTATACTGATTTCTTTTAATCTTGAGTCATACCTTTCTGTTAGTATTTCTGATTTGGGTTGATATTCTGTTTTCCAGTCTTGGTCAAAGATTGTGTTGTTGTATGGATGGTGTGCTGTCTATTCATCATAATGATTATATATGTATTGTTTGATTTTGTCTGGTTCGATAATAATATCTGTGTTGGTTTTAATATTATCAAAGTGTATAGTGTCTTTGTGTCAGTTAAGTATGCTGTTTATCATTTTAGTTGGGTTGGTAAGTAGTTGGTCACATCTGTTGTTGGTAGCTAAGTTGATGTGTTGTCTTAAATGTTGTGCATTTTCGAGGTTTCTTGCATTATATAAAGTTTTCTAATAATCTTTGGTGTTTTGTACCCATGAAGCAAGATCAGCTTGGTGTTGTGGTGGAATTTGGATAGTGAAGCTGTGTTTAGTATTAATATTGTTAATTAGTTCTAGTATGTTGGCTTGTAGTGGGATATTGTGTGTAAAATGTTTTTGAACACGATGTATTATATGTCTAATTGTTTTAAGGTCTTTGTGGAGTTGTGTACCTTAGGAGTGAATGTATGATGGAAGTTTTTATTATTATTTTTTTATTTGGAATGTGTTGGAGTGCTGCATTAATAATACAAGTGTATATTTTGTGCCATGTTGTTTCAAGACTTTGTGTTGTGTCAATGTTGATAGGTACTTGATGTGTCATCATGTTTGTGTTGACTTGGTTTGCAAAAGATTCCCAGTTCTCTTTAGTCATTGATTTGTAGTTAAATACTCTTCTTTTGCATTTAGATTTCTGGTTTGGTTTAGAAAGTGCAAATGGGAATAACCAGGTTGATATTAGGATCTGATAGTTACTATTTGTTGAAAAGGACGAGTTGTCTATTTCAACTTTATGTAGATATGGTATAAGTATGTCACTAGCCCATATATAGTTAATTCTAGTTTGATATCTGGTGCTTTGCTATGTATGTTGTAAGTTGTTTGTGTAATTAGCCAAGTTATACCTATTAGTACTGTATATGTAGTTAAGTATTTGAAACTTAATAGTTGATGATATAGTTGTACCTGTGTTTGCATTAAAATCACCAAGAATGATTGGGTGTAGATTAAGAGTAATGGCTTGTTGTATCCATGTTATTACTTTGTTTTATGTTAGTTTGCGATTGGTTGTGTTGGTTTATAAAAGGTAAACGGAGATAATTCTAAATTTGTAGTCATTTTTAAAGAATAGGTCTATTGCGATTGCATCACCTGGATGGTTAAGGATGTTATGAATGTGTGGTTGAAATTGTTTTTGGATCATAATACATGTGTCTTCTTTGGTATCTGGTAGATTAGACCAGTAGTAGGAGTACTGATTTGTATTAAAGAATTTTGTATTTGTATTGCTAGAAATCTTAGTTTCTGTAAGACTGACTATGTGCAAATTGTGGGTTTGGCAGTAGTTTTCCTATAGAAGTCTTTTTTTTGGCATGTTAAATCCTTGTACATTGTGTGTAGCAATGTTAAGACATAGGAGAGAGTTGGAATTCTGTTGTGTTTCTGTGGATGTGGATTGGTTGTCTTGGTAATGATAGATAGTTTCTTGGGTAGATTCATAGTCATTGTCTAGAAATAGGTTGTTATCAATATTTGGTTTATTGAGTAGATGAGTTAAGGTAGCAGAGTATATATTAGTATATAATTTAAGTGAGACTTGCAAGAATGTTTTAATTGTTTTTATAGTTAATTGGGTGTGATTCTGAAGTAAGGTTGTTTCATTAGGTAGATATATATGAGCTTCATGATATAAGTTATGTATTGAAAATGTCAGATTAGATTTGAAATCTGTTGGTATATTTTGTTGTAAGTGGTAGAAGAATGATGCGATTGTAGTTTCAGTTGTGATTATTGGTAGATTGTGATATTGTAGAAATTTGTTGTAGCATGTTGACAAGTTGCAGGGTTTTAAAGATATTGATAGCTAACTTGTCAGATTAGTATCTTTTACATATTCGCTCACCGTATACCCGGCTCTTACAGTTTCCAAAGAACTTATAGCCTGCTCTGCATATTGAGTCTGGCTGTCATATTTACAAGCCTTCAAGTAAATAGGCTTTACCACCTGCCTACTTACATCATTCTCTTTACTAAATACAATAGGAGTTTCTTTTAGTAAAGTGGTGGCTGCATCCATGTTGATTATAAAGGATACATTTATTGAAAAGAAGGAGATGGCTCAAGGAAGGGTGAGTCCTCGAGTTCAACTAGTTAGAAGTTAATTTTAAATTTTTCTGAAAGGTATTTTTCTGCTTCAGGTTTTGTGGTGTTATTAAAGTGTCTAATGATTAAATTGAGTGATGTTCTTTAATTTTTGATAAGGTCATAGTATGTCATGACTCTGGCTAAGTAGTCTGTTTCAATTTGAGATTTGGTAAGGAATTCTGTGGCTTCTTGTTTAGTTTTATTAAGGATGTTGTGATTTTGTGCAGTGATACAGTGATATTCAGCTAAGTATTGGTAGAAGAAGAACCCTCTTCTTTTGGGATTAGTTTTAGTTGAGTTTAGTTTACAGA
>CAJVPZ010002395.1:0-12494 GCA_910592135.1 Racocetra fulgida | reverse complement strand
AATTCGTTTGTATATTGAGTTTTCGATTGATTTGATTGGTTAATGTCATGTGCTATAAAATCGAGAATCTTCTGATCAACATCCTTATACCATAAAAGGTGCGATCTTCAATGTCCATTTTTGGTAAAATCCCTGACTGTATTACTGAGAATCAAAAAATTTATTTTACAATTTTGTTTAAAAACTTAAAAGCAGTTATTTAATAAATATTATAGCACATTGCAAAAAGATGTGGCCACATGATTTTTGTAATAATGATTTTAGATTGTATGTTTTATACTTTTGATTAGCTATGTTTATATTTCTTTGAAATCAATAGAATCTCTGATTTCCATGTAACATTATGATCTGCATAGGCTACATCTTTTTATTTAGAACTAGCATAGCTCATGTAGGCAGCAAGAGCAGATTGATACACCCCAATTACTTATAAACAAATAGTAAAAATCGTAAAAAAATAGGCTAACTTCATGGTCAAGATTCTTTTTGGTTTATTTTTAATCACCCTTGAAAGAACCTTCAAATGCTAGAAACTTTGCCAAATGATACCTAGAAATTAAACCGGCAACTTCTTTATGGTTAAATAAGCCTAGAAAGCAAATTTCGTGTAAATTTTACTTAGATCATTTGACCTACTAATAAAAATTTTTACACAAATTGATCTGCGTGACATCTTTAAATTCTGCCAATTGTTAATCGACGCATGTCATTTTTCAATTCCCACTGATTTAAAAATGACTCGGGTCAGTTTTTAATGCTGAGAAGATTTGCATACAATAATAAAAACTGATTAAATCGCATATATTAAATGAGTACTGACTTTTTTCTTCGTAGTACTTATGGATTTACAAGTCACAATTTTCTATCACCAATAGAAATAAGCAGAGGTTGAAGAACAGAGATGTCTATAATAAGCATTTAATTATATCAAAAAGTCTGGATCTTTACTGCAGACGAACCTAAACAAAATACTACATGCCAAGTTCGTAATATTAAAGGCTTTTATTCATAATATTTAAAATACTTAGCATAAAATAATATTCAAAAACGTCCAACCTATAATAGAATGAGAATTTCTTTTAAGAATATTGCTATTAAGCCACTATCGAAAAATTTGCTATACCCGAGATGACATGGATGTGTTTTATTTGTTAAAGAAATTGTATTTGAAATATTTTGCATATGTAGATAAAATTTTAATTATACTTCGTTGAACACACACATGTGAATCGTATGTTTAATCAAATTATTATAATTACTTTTGTAAACTTATATTGACTACAAAATGGCTAAGCCGTTTTCTAATTTAAAAATGAAATATGGCAATCAATAATTGAAATAAATTGAAAAATGAAGCGAAACATGCATATATTGATGGGTGATCTAATTTTTTTTTAAAAAAATAATCACAGTTCAGCAGTTAGGCCATACAAACTTAATAAATCGGTTCTCATAACATAAAATTTTTGAAAGTGACCCGGCAACCCGGCTTTTAATTTTATTTTCAAAAAATTTTCTATATAAAGAACATATAAAATTTTTTATAAATTTTTTAGAAAAACCCACCCGGATAGTAAATATACTTAAAATTTGTTTTTAAAGTTTTGTAAAATTTGACCCGGCCGGGTTATGAGAACCGATTTATTAAGTTTGTATGGCCTTACGATCATTGCTTTCGTTATTTAAAGTTTAATTAATTTATGACATCACAGACTCAACCTATTACTGTAAAATTATCCAGAATTGGTCCCGTTTAAAAGCCCGAAGTCTAGTTTTCCTTAACGTCACATTTGCATAAACTTTATATACGTTTGTATACTATACACAATATATTACTTTATACGTGGTTGCGACCTCACCAACCATACACACGTGTTTGCTAATTTAACGTATTATACACCACTACTTTACTATTCGTATTACTCTAGTAATTTATTCATCGATTCAAAGCGCTATTTTCACCTTTTTACATTTGCATTACTAATGTAACTGTATTTATAGCAACATAATGCTTTTTTAAACTTTGGTATACTAATCCCGGGTAGAAATTGAACCCGGCATAAAATTCAAGCTCTGGATTTTGCAAGAACTTTATCAGGTCACAAGCCTAGTCTTTTACTAATTGTCCGAAGTATAGCGGAAGACGTAATAGTAGTTGTAGACCAGATTTTGTGTGTGTACAGTACATATGTACGTGCCTATTTTTAGATTGTATATATACGTGATCATACTATATATACCAATTTTTTTCTCTCAATCAATATTTTTTTTCTTCTTTTCCGCCTATTTGCTTTATTTGTCGTACCATCCCACTTCTACATAAGTTTGAGAAGTTAGGCTGTTTTGGTGATTCTGGTCTAATTGGGTGAATTACTGATCAGTCATATATCAGTCATCCTATGTGGTCGCATTTTCACCTCCTTGTGAAGTCGATTCGTCATCATTATCACTGTGGAGATTACTTGTTTGATGTATTTATCTTGCTATTCTGTTTATATTTGTACTTTGATTTATTTCACGTTTAAATATTTACGACTTTTATCTCATTCTTTTTGTTACAGTATCAGGTATGTGATTATTTTCTTGTTGGTTTTGATCAAGACCAACAACCCTTGAAAAACCTGTAGTGCAATTTCAATTATTGATATAGCACCTATTTCGTGTGGGGGGAGAGGCAATAGTAGCTGTATATTCTGAGGGTCATCCATTTATCTTAGTGATATGACTCGCAACTTTATCAATGACTTGGTACATCATCGAAATTGTATTTTATCATTTCGAGATCTTTTTTTTTAAAAAAAAGATCGGGAAGTATTAAAAAAATAATCGATTATACTGTTAAGATCGATGTTTCCTAAATCCCTTTCTCTGGAGATTTAGTTTTTTCTTTCAAATCACTGATTTTAAACTCCTTTGGGATACATGATGCAAACCTCCTCGTGGTGTGATCTGGACATCAAGCGATTTTCGCTTAATGACTAATATGCATCACAATTCTAACAATATTACTGTATAAACTTATTACTAATAATGTTTAAAGAGTTATATTAGTCAATATTTGTAATTTGAGTAAATAGTTAATAAAAATGAATCTAATATTTTTATTTCACAAAAAATGTTACAAAAAGGGTTGCAAATTTCGTAAAGCTTGTATAAAAAAAAAAAATTTACACTATCGCTATCGATAGGTTCACTAATTTTATCCAAGTGACTTTTTTACGGGTATGATCTCTACCCACCTATATTCACCTGGGTCATTAAAATTCAACCCACCAATCACTAGAGCATCTTTAGTATTTAATCAACCTTTAACATTCTCATATGAAAAGTCACCTGACAGAAAGTAAGGCACCAATAATATAATGTAGAATAGTCACGTGATAATCCTCACTTTCGAGTTATCGTTATAAAGCAAATGCATATATGTGGATAAAAATTGTACCCATGTTAATTAATCATTTAGATTAATTTAGAAAAAGATGAAATATTAGAAAAGAAGTTCTTTGACAACATAAAAATCACGAAAAAATTTACTATAGACATGCATCAGGCCATGAAAATCAGGAATAGGAACATATCCATTGACCGTTATGGTGCGAGCGAGCGGCTTTAAATCTCCGATCACATGATTTTGTTCATTTTTTCGCTATAGTAATATTAACGGAATAATCGAAAGTAGACCACACCATACTTGCATGCAGGAACGGTAATACCTCAACCCACAATTGTAGAAGTGAAAAATACGGTTGTTTCATACGACGATTCTGGATTCGGATGCGCTTGTAGTCAATTTTACGGAAGAATCAAATGAAATAGTGTGAAGATATTGGCTTTTTTATCTGTCACAATAATGTTGACAAAATTATGTCAATTCGTATAGCTTCACCATTAATGCGTATTCGAGGAATCGTAGATGAAAATTCATCCTTTGCACTTAATTTAACATATGACGAAGAACGTGATTTCTGCTACCACGTTTCAAAAAACCGAGGTGGGATATTGAGGTGGATGTTAATAATGAGGGAAAGCTCGTCGTATTGTTGTTTTATGATTCTAGTAATCGGATGGCAAATATCAGTTCAAAATAAGAGCACAAAATAGCAGAGAGATAATGCCATTTGTAGTACGTATTATTAATACGTACGTATACAGTAATATCAATATGATGTATCTTTAATCCGAACGATAAAATAAGCAATGAATACGTAATTAAATTTCTATAAAGCTTTTTTATTTGCAGAATCCGAGTTATAACTACAGCCCAATTATCGAAGATGCGCTAGGATATATTTGACGTCAAAATTACTGAATTGCGGCTGAATTGCATTGTTTTGCGGTATTGCTGCATTTATCTTCGACAACTAATGTGGCAATTAATGCAGCAACGCGGAATCTTATACGAAAATCAAATTGCAAATTAATCTTACGTCAAATATAACTACATTTGGGTCTTCATAATACCAAACTTGGGATGTGGAAAGTCTGGTCCGGTCTGACTCGACTCAAAAAAAGTAGAGTCTTTATCAAAGTTCGATCCAAAGTAAACTTGGGACTTGCATAAATACACATTTTTTTCTGCCATATTTAAATGTAAAAGATGCACGTGCAAATACGAGTCGAGTCCAAGCTAGACTTGGGTTCGAATTTTAAGATTTGACTTTTTGGAATTGGATTTTTCACATTCCTACATCAAACGCTAACATATTTTAAAACAATAAATACCGAATACAGTTTCTTCGCATAATTCTTTTCAGTATTGACTCGCTCTTGTCAGATAAAATTATGTGAAGGAATTCATTATATTTTTCATGCTATTGTCCTTGTCGATATTTGGCAAATCATAACATCGATATCAAATAATTTAAAGTTTTAACTTGACCAATCAGAATGAATTTTATCAAATGAGTGCCGCAAAGCTAAAAAATACATACAAATATTATCGTTATTAGATAAGATTTGCATGTTTTAGCTTTTGCAGCACTCAAGTGTTTGCTCGAAATATCTTTATTGAAATAATATTTAATTCGGATATTGCCGATTCAGATATGAATCAAAACCCGGAAAGAAATTATCCAGGCGGATTCGGTTTCTGACGGTTCCGGATCGTCAGTTACTAAAGTCGACGGCATATCGATATATAAAGATACTATATACTATAGGTAATGTGGCGAATCGACCATCTCTATCCAAGTGATTAATTTGAAAAGAAATCGAATGGTATAAAAAAAATCACTTAATTCCATTTAGCACATATTGAAAAAAATTTAGAGTTATGCTGTTTTGCACAACATATCGAAAACAAATTTTAATTAATGAAAAAACCAATCATATAATTATTTAAAGACATATTGTTTTACCGATTTACGTGATTTGGGAAAATGGACTTAAAAATCAGGTTTTAAAAAAGGTTAAAAAAAATAGATATTTGAAATGGAAAAGAACCAAGTCATGAGATAACATAATGAATGCAGACTTTTTTTGTGTATGATTTGTGCTGTAATGCGTGGCCGCAGAAGCAATGAATCATCGTTATAAATGGTTTAAATGAAAATAGAATGGTTCATAAAGTTTACTTGTTATAATTACATAAATGACACTAAGCGGCCGTTTGTTTTTATTACTTCTACTTCTCCTACTTTCACCCGCAAGTCATCCCTTTTCTGAAGCCAGGAAGACTATTGTTGACATTTTAACAAATGACGAACGGTTCTCTAACCTTATTGAAGCTTTACAACGTACTAGGCTTATACCACTTCTTAATCACTTAGAAACTTGTACCTTTTTTGCCCCTACAAATGAAGCTTTCGAGGATGACCCTTTTGTCACCAAAGATCGTATGCTCTACCATATTTTGTATGAAGAGATTAAGGGTGAAGAGTTTTTTAATGGTCAGCTCTTAACAACACGTTATGAGATAGCTGAGAAGCTTGGTGATGGTAAAGTTGGTCAGAAATCTAAAGTTGAGAAAGTTATCGAAAAACTGGGACAGGAAGTAACGTATGTTGGGAATGGGAAAATTATCCAGACTGATCTTCAAGCTGACAATGGTAGTGTTCTATTTAAACATTTTTTGTATTAATCCAGTGATTCAGTTATCTCAGCTAGCTTTCTTTTATACTTACTTTTTATCTAATAATTTAAGGTATTATTCATGTCATTAATAGAGTTTTGATAACTCCCATGGATGCGTGTATGTTATGTTTTACCAACCTCTGATTTAGCTATTTTTTATTCAAATAACTCATGAGTTTACTTTAAATTATTATTATAGTAACGACGTTAGATTCAATTGACCAACTGCAGATTTTCACTTCCTATCTTCGCATTATGGATCTTGATAATATTATCAAAGTTGGAAACCATATTACTGTATTCGCTCCAACAGACGATTCAATTACTAAAAATCTTAAGCATTTTGAGAGAGAATTCCTTACCGGTAATTGTGGTGGTGGTTACCGGGATCTGGATCGTCTTATTAAACATCATTTACATTATGAGGATGTCTTGTATACGACAAATTTTACTCGCGAAAAATCAAAGGGTTTGTTCGATTATAATATGGTACGGAGATTATGGATTGTCACATTTAGATCGCGTTATTTTAATGTTAAATTTCTTTTTAAATAACAGTGGTAACCCCTCAAGGTGAACCCCTTGAAGTTGTACGTGATGAGAATGATGTTATTCATGTTGCAAATGGCTTGATCAGCTATAAAGATTTGTTAGCGCATAATGGTAAATTATATTTTATTTATTCGATTCTGTTGATTTATTCAATTTAGATAAATTTGCTTATTGAAATAATATAATTATTTAGGTGTCATTCATGTAATTAGTAACATCTCGGTTCCTAATGCAATTTCTTTCAATGCGCACAAATACCTTTGTGGGTTGAGAGCCACCAAATTTGTTTCTGCACTTATCAAATATCGTTTACATCATTATATCGAAGATTTAGAGACTCCTTATACAATTCTTGCCCCACAAGATGATTACTATGACAGCAGTATTTTTGAGAATTTGGGATCCGAAGATTTGAAATATCATATTCTCCCCGGAAAATATAAAATTCACGACTTTAAAGATAAAATGCTTGTCAAAACCGAATTGATAACTGAAGAACTGAGGAACAAAAGTCAAAGAATTAGTGTCTCTGTTAAATCAACATGGGCCAATGAACAAAAAGGCGATATCCTTCTTGCATTCAATGAGGTTTATGTTATCGGGGATCCAGGTATGTATATATGATTAAAATGTTTCTTTCCACATATATTAATTAATTAATTAATTATTCATTCATTTATTTATTTATTTATTATTATTATTATTTTCCAGTGGAGGTTGGCAATTCCATAATTTATATGTTGTCAAAAGTTTTGAAACCTCCTGGTGATATTATAAGTAGCGCCATGCGTAATAGACAGCTTAGTAACTTTGTTTCGGCTATTTATGCAAGTGATATGTTATCAACCGTTGAGTCAAGCAAAGGTGTCTCGGTGTTTGCTCCAACTAATCTCGCTTTTAGCAATCTTGATCTTCTCATTCCCTACTTTTTGAGCCCTTATGGTAAAGATGATTTGCGTGAAGTTGTCATGTTTCATATGTTGAATGATACTGTGTATACTGAAGATATTCCCCAAGGAGAAACACAATATACCGCGATTGATGGTTCCCCGTTGAACATTACGCGTAATGAAGATCATATTAAAGTTAAGATCGAAAATGGTACTGCAGAAGTTATTCAGAGAGACATTCTTACTTCAACAGGTGTCATGCATGTAGTCGACGCTGTACAATTGCCACCAACATTGCACATCACAGTGGGTAAGATTCTCAACGGGATTGGTGCTACTAGCATGTTGGAAGTTTTCAAAATTTCAAATCTATCAGAAATTCTTAGTGATCCAGTAGAACCATTCACTATTTTTTCGCCCACTAATGATGCGTTTAGAAAAATTAATATTACGAAATTAATGAATGATCCAGATAGAGTCTCCCGCTTAATCAGATTACATGTTATACCGCGCAGTGTTGGCAATCTAAGGGAAGGTAAAGAACTTAATACTATGTTATCTGATGACGCGAAACTAGTTGTAAGGAAAGATATCTTATTTGGTGGTTACAAAATAGAAGTTAAGGGTGGTTTCTTTGAGGATAGCGCCAGGATACTTGGCAAAGGTGTAGCTTGGAATGGTGGTGCGGTATACGAAGTTGATAAAGTATTAAAACCAGAACGTACTTTTCCGCATATTGGACGTCTGTTCTTTTTCGTTGTTTTAGGATTATTGGCATCTATAACTCTATGCACATTAGGTGGTTATATCTGGCACCACTGGTATCTTTATCGAAGACGTGCTGGAGCTGGATATACGCCAATCGGTCCAACTGAATAAAATCGTTGGTCTTATGAGACAATTTTATCCAATGAAGAGACATTTTTTTTACTCTATTATACTTTATCAATTTTTGTACATACAAAAAATTTACTTTATTAGTTATTATTATTCTTATACCATTATATCATTATTATTATTTAACTGATGAATAATAAGTAGGATCTTGAATTAAAATTAATCTCATTCTTCCGAAGCATTGTTAAATTTAGTTTAAATCATTTTAGAAAATTTCTTTTGTAAACAGAATCTTTATCATTTACAAAACACATAAGCTCGTTGTAAGTCAAACAATAAATTATACAATAATCACTATCATAATGTCTTATATTGACACCAAATTAGAAGCTTTAATTTTAATAAATTATGATCACCAAAAAAAATACAACTATGTCAATCAAACGGTAATCTTTTTATAGTTCCTTCCCTGATACTCATTTGTCTTGCTCCCACAGCGCTAGGAATTTTGATGCCACAACAATCCGGGAACTCTTGACCAAAAGCATGAACGTGTACATGGCCATGTTCATCTTCATTACCATCGCCATTTCCCTCAAGTAATGATGGTGTACTACCTTCAAAACTTATCAGAGATCCAAACATGAAGTGTTGCATGATCGGTAATTTTGCAAGTACTTCGCCTTTGTACATTTTAAGCATCCCCTCATTAACTTTCTTCCATTCACGGACGCCTATAATCGAAACAATAATAGTGACCAATAATCAGTAAAATTAGTAAAAACTAATTGATAAATAACAAATTATTAATGCTTGCCAGAGATATCATCCAACATTGGCGAATTCCAACGTAAAGATGCGGTTTTAACCTAAATAAGTGTAACAAAAAAAATATATATATATAGATATTAATGACAAAGCATTGCTAAAATGATTTTTAAAAGAAAATAGACTTTTAACGCACCGAATTAATAAATTTTATACAGGCTAAATACATATAATCCTTTGAAAATTCATCTACGATGTCTTTATCATGAATCGACTTTGGGCGAATATATTTGTGACCTAAAAAGGTATATGTATTAGATCAAATAATTATAAAGATGTGGTTGGCGTACCATCTTACCAACTAACTGAGAGGAACCAAATAAGAAAGGTAGGAAATGATAATCGTCTAAACCCCATACACCATGTGATCCAGCTGGTTCAAGCCAGTAATTAAATTGAAGATTCCGCATTACATCAATATATCTATTGAATTAATGCAGATATTAATTTAATAATTAAATCACCAACAAAGGAGAGATATCTTAAACTATGCTAAATGACTCGCTTTTGAAAAACTCTGAGCACAACAGCAGTATAGTCGTCAGGACATATCAATCCCAATTTTTCAAGGCAAAGTCTAAAAAAATTAAAATAATAATTAGCAATGATTCAATAGTTTGTTAAGATAAAACATTATATTGTAGGCATTACTCACAACCATGCCATGAAATTGGCCTCATGGCCAGTACCATAATCTATTCTTGTTTTATTTCCCCAGGATTCCGTAAAATACTTTGATATTTCTGGTATTGCGGCTGGAGGAAGTGATAGATTTTCATGAAGTTCAAAGGCAGTCTACACGTGACACATGTAAAATTAAACGTGTAAACGTTGAGACAAGTGATTAAAGTAATAATGATATGATATTTACACTTGTAACTCGATCATAGAAATCTCTAAATGCAGGGTTTCCAAAGCGACTCTTTTCGTTGTTTACTGGGGGAATTTCTTTACAGTAAGTATTTACAGTATCCAAGATTTCCAGTATATTTACTAAAGCCTATTTCACAAAAATCAACGTTTAAAAGGTCATATTACGGTATAATCGCGTTATGAAAAAAAACAATCTGCGAACAAAAGTTACCGAGGAAACAATACATTCAGTTGTCAGTTTTAATCCCTTGACTGAATCATTTAATCGCACAATGAAAGAAAAATATTCTTCATATGCCTGCGATTCTTGAAATTTGTCTAAATCGTCTTTGGTAAGTATTTGTCGCTTAGGAATTATAAATGTTGAGGAGGCGGAATTCATTGTTTTGAGTAAATTGGGTTTTTGGGCGTCACCCAGACTTTAAATTATCGATTTGGAACCTCGTTATGTGAAATAAAAGGACAAATTTTGCGAATTGTTTGGTTCATATATAGGGATGCACCCGACCTCAGTGTTGTCATGGGACACGGACGCGGACGGCGGACAGTCCGCGGACATTTTTGTCCCGGACAATTACAGCTGTTCTTATAAATTCTGGAAATTTTGGCAAAAGTTGACCGACAGCAATGATAAACTTTGATTCGGATGTAGGGCTATTGCAAATTTTACATAATCTGCGCAAAATTCTAGAGTTTTCACTTACGTATAATAACGATACTTGACACATTTTACAACTACTAACCAACGTTATACAATACAAAGATCACAAACCTTTCGCCCTACGCTTATAGAAAACTATAGTATCATCGTTACGCATAAAATCGTTATGCATAAGATCGTTATGCATAGGATCGTTATGCTGATATCGTTATGTTAGTATTAGTACCAAGCGCAGATTGAGTTGAATGATAAATAGTTTCATAATAAAGGTTTAGAGAAAAGAGAGTTAGTGTTAGTAAACATAATTTATATAAGAAAGCATGTAAAAAAAACTTTGTAAAAGCAGTTCAATACCTCTTACACTTCTAATAAAAACAAATTCTTTTCAAACTTGTATCATCAATTGACAAATTTGATTATAATATTATAACCGTTTTTCTGCAAACTTTAACAATGGTTTCTGCTGCTGAATATGCTGCTGAATATAGAGTCAAAAATTCAAAATATAAAAAAAATTTTTATGTTGACGGTCAAAAATTATTTTGTGAATTTTATCAACATGTTGTGAATCATACAAGAAAACATAAAGCTAATATTAAAGCTGAAAATTTGAAATCGGCCCGTCAAACAACTCTTGATACAGCCAATATTAACATAAATGATCGAGAGCTTATTAATATTGCTTTAGTAAATGCATTTACTAAAGCTGATATTCCTTTATACAAAATTGATAAGCTTAAAAGCTTTTTTTTAGAATACTGCAAAAATGGTAAATTATTATTTTATTTTATTTTTTTTTTCCTTCGCAATGTCGTAGAAGGGCGAATTTTTATTAATACATTCTTGGTTAACAAGAGTACGTTCTAGCCATACCTGCGCCTTTTGAGCGCCTAATTAAGTAGCTACCTATTACTAGGGTCTACACTAGATGTACCTATCCCACTATTACTTGAGCTATCCAATTAAACTCTTTGATGTCCCCTGTCCTGCACCACCACCTCAATTACGCCAACCCATAACCTTGTGCTGCTTCATTGAAGACCACCCAGATTAACATGTGCTACACTACTTGTGCCCTAATTCTATAGATAACCCAGTAGGGTTCTCATACTTACCAGGTTACTCTAGAGAGGGTGTAGTATAGTATATATCCTCCTAATCTTTCTATGTCTTACACATTTTCAGACTAGGCCTTTTCGGTAACTTATGCCAAGTTCAAGAACAAATATTTGTGAGCTGAGGCCGCTATAGTTATCTACTACTGCTCTTGTAAAGTTCACCTAAACCCTGATATCTACTTTATAGAGACTGATATTACCAACCTATTTTTCAATTTCCTTTTTTGGAAGATCTGCACAAATTAGTTAATCACATTGTAAATTTTTACAAAGCAAAAAAAAAGAAAAAAACTAAAAAATGCAAGAAACGAGTGTCTAAACCTATCTTGAAGCACTAATTAAAATGTCGGAGGAGTAATTTTATCTATAGTACTTGTCATATCTTTAACCTCAAACTAACCCTAACCTTAATTTTAATTGCTACATTTTAAATACTTTCCAAAAAAGAAAATCAAAAAATGGGTTGGTAATATCAGTCCTTTATGGACTCTCTTCTATACTTCCAGACACCTAAACTCCTAATCCTATAGCCTGAAAAAGTGAAACCTTTCTTCTGATTATCTGATGGCTTGGTTGGTATAGTGCTTTGCCAAACATCTTGGTCCTGTCTGGTTTTTTGGTATTCAGTTGATCATTCTTTATATAATAACTGTCAAAGATCTA
>CAJVPZ010002394.1:0-12494 GCA_910592135.1 Racocetra fulgida | reverse complement strand
TTATAAACAAATTTAAGATGAATTATAAAGCATAAATTAATTATACAAATAATATTGAATTATAGTGTTACTAACAAAACCACATGCACAAAAGAATCTAAGAATCTTGCAGAACTCTGCATGTTGGATGCACAAAATCGTTATGCAAGTGCTATCGTACTGCAGTATCCAGGATCTATGATTTTACTCTGATGATCATATGCAAGAAACCTGCTCAAGCCAAGTCCTACATAATAAAGCATTAAAATGTCAATTGTATAAAAGCAAAACCCTCATTAATAATTCTATTGAAGTGAAAGACACTTACCCAATTTGATATGACAGCTGTCAAGATAATATTATCTTGTTGGGTAAGGTGTATAGCTGTGGACGATAAAAGCACATGAATCAATAGGAGAGTCAATGAAATGAATGAGCAAATTGACGAATAAAAAACAATAACAGTGCAAAAGCCTTAATTCAACATACCTTCTTTTTGGCTTCTTTTCTATCCTATCAAACATCTTAATAAAAATGGCTATGAGGAAGAGGTTAGAATTAGATAAAAAAGGGTTATATGGCATGAGTTTAATGACAGTTTAATAAAAAAAGGTAGGAAAAACACTTGATCTTGTTCTTTTTCTTACTATGTAAGTTTGTTATAAATAAGATGTTAAATTTCTCTTGTTCAAAATAGAGTATGAATACAATCTGCCTTATATAAACAAAATCATTAATAAAAGCCCTCAAATAAATCTAATTCAAATGTTCCTTAAAACTTTATACTGAAGTACTTACATAATGATACTTAGTAGACGCCTTTGACCTGTGTCAAGTCAAAATCTGCCTCATCCCTCTACTGAGGATTGTTATTGATCTTGCTCCCTTTTGATATACTGAATTATCATTTTACATTACTTTTGTTGGAGGTAGAATTTTGGTCAATTTGCCTCTAACAATAGAATATTAAAATTATACTATTTTCAAACTTAATATAAGTAAATTAAAATTTTATAGTTCAATAAAAAGCTTCAATGCAAATAGATTTATAAATAAGCCTTATTTATAAACAAATTACTACAAATAAAATAATTCAAAAGTTGTAATAAAGATTGTAAAATTCTAAAATATATTTACAATTAAATAACAGAAAGAACTAATTTTTCAATATAATGAAGATTTGATATAGTAAAAATTTTTAAATTATAAAATTATTAAACTAGATATAGAGTTAACTCCTTTTATAAAAAACATCTCTATAATAAACTTCAGATATAAAATAATAAAATTTTAATTTTATATTAATTTGGTTTAAAGAGTTATAATTTTTAAGAAATATAATAGTTTTAGATAGTAAACTTTTTCTTATGTTCAGAACTAGTAGTTTTTTTCACTATAATAAGAGATTTGTAATTTTTTATTTATTTATTTTTTTTTCAAATTTGGCAGTCTTGCTAGTGATCCTTTATTAAAATTGTCTAGTTGCAGACTGTACAAAATACTTTAAGCTTAATATTGAGGCCTAACATCACGCAGTTACTTCTAAGAGCACTTACAAGTAACTTGCCACACTAGGCAAATAAATCTACAAGAGACATATTATGGTAAATCTGAAGACCACCTATTCTAGAAAGCTATATCAAACTACTGCTTTACAATAGGATATCGCTAATTTGATAATATCTTCTCATAGGAAGTGAAAAAAGAAAAAAATATTAACATTAATACTAATACTAAAAGGGAAAGAATGAAAGTAAAAAAAAATCTAATAATCACAATTATAAGCCTGTGTCGAGCTAACAAAAATTATATATTACAAGATAACAAAGCTCTGTATCTAACTCTATCCTAATAATATATCTAATCTATGCTAGAAAAAAAGAAAAAATAGTAGCTTTAAACTAGATTAGACAGAGTAGTAAAGAAAGAAAAAAAATACCAATAGTCTCAGAGTATTGTTTAAACAGTTTCTTTTGGACGAGACACGTTGTCTAATTGTGTTGTCCTTCGGATATATTTGGTTGCTTAATCTGAACATTCATTAATTCGTATTTATTAAAAGTAAACAAACTGTTTTAGAAAAGCCAACCTGTTTTGGGTTAGGTAAGTAATACTAACTATTTTAGAAAATTATGTATCGATCTTTTGGAGGGGGTAAGTTAAGACATCCACTTTTTGACAAAATTTTTTTAAAAAAAGTAATAGGCTAACAGAAACTTTGTGGGTTTTTCCTTATAAGTTTTACAGTTATATAGATACTATTTTCAGTTTTTTAAATATACATAGCTGTTGACCTAGTTATTCTGTGTTCCCAGAATATCCTTCTGGTTTAGATGCTGAATATAATAAAGAAGTCCACCTAGCAGAGAAGTTTGACCTCTACAACAACCATACAAAGTAGTCTGCTTCTTGGTTTTATACTCTTAATACTTCATCAACAACATATCTACTTGTGTAGAACCAAATATATTATTGCCCTTTGATGTCTTCTATAATGCTAACCATAGTTCAGGTTTTCAAAATTATTGACCAGAGGATTGTTAGAAAGAGTTCAATCTAACTCTAATTTTTTATTTATTATATTTTTTTTAATAGTATTGTTAATATAAAAACTAGCTTTTAGTTTTATCAAAATATAAATAGCAAATATAATGAATGAGAAAGAAGAAAAAATTATATAATTTATCTTCTGTTGGTTATTTTAAATAAAACAATTAAGATCATATAATATTATTGCAGCAGAGTGTGGTGACTTAGTGAAGTTGGTAAGTTGTTATACCTTCAAGCGGCAAAACAAGAGTTCAAATCTGACTGGCAATGAAATTCAGATTTTATAAAATGCATTACGATACACTGTGCACAACCACATGGATCAACAGATCTGTAGTCTTGGTCATACCAGCTTGTACTGAGAGGAAGTGGAACATTAGTATGATGAATGAATTACACGAATTTCAAGTGAAATAGCTAGATAAATCTAGGGGTTTAGAGTACACAGAAGCCTGCTTGGCAAAACCCAAGTAAAGAGGTAGCACAGATGTTCGATGGTACTATATAAAGGAAGATCATCCAGAAAAAAAAAACTAAACAGGACTGAGATGTTTGGCAGGTATCACACCAACCAGGTTGCTCGGTCAGCCAGAGAAAGGGGTCCACCCTTCTGGACCATCTGAATTAGAAGTTTAGGGAAAGCTAGAAGTATGGATAGTAGTCTGTATAGTGGGTGCTGGAGTTTAGTAAACTCTACAATAGCAGAAGTAGATAACAGCAGCAGCCTCGGCTCGTAAATACTTGTCTTCAGACTTGGTATAAATTACTGAATCTAGATTAACCAGATTGTGGGTATGAAAAGCTCTAGCAATAATGCCTCGAGGATAAAGTAGTCCTAAAGGAATAGGTTAAAAATCTAAAACTTCTCGACTGACATATGTAGTGATGATATAACAGTGATACAGGTACAAGTTGTATTACAGAGAGTTTAATTGGGTAATTCAAGTAATAGTGGGTTATAGGTATGGCATTTAGTGTAGGACTTAGTAATAGGAAACTACTTAATTAGATGCTCAAAAGGCATATATATAGCTAGAATGTACTCTCTAATGTAATGGGGTTCCTTTGAGGCTTCAGCTGTGAGCCCTTGACTTGAATATTTGAATAAAAACCCTAGTCCCAAAGAGGCTAGTTGTAAAAAGTAAAAAAAAATATATATATTATTATTGTGGCCAGTTAGTAGTTATACTAAATTGCTATTACATGTACAATATATTGTGAAGGGCTAAAAAATCACTAACAAATCTTTTTTTTGTTATTAATTCTTTATTTTTATTTTAGATTTGTTTTTCTTTTTACTTTTTACTTTTATTTTCTTCTTTTGAAAAGCTTAATAAGTTTTAATTAGTAAAAAATCCCAAAACCCAGAAATAGAAAACTAAAAAAAATCATTATTGTAAGATGCAATAAGTACAACTTATAGCATTGATTCTCACTTTTCCAAAGCCCACTTTTCCGAAAAACTATTTACCTGACATCACATATGGTTAGGACTACCATTTTGTTAGTTGTAAACATATATTTTTAGCAAATTGTCTCCTGCGTGATATTGGGTAGATGACATGTTGGGGAAATAACTTTTGGGAAATTGTACTGTAACCAACTTATAGTACTTATAGCCCTTATAGCACTATGGAACTTATTACTTCTAGACAATATAGGAAATTATTAGCTATAGTGCATGATGTTTATATTATACAATAATGATGTAAAAGCTATAAAAGCAGAACCTTTTTGCATCAATAAAAATTGACTCTTGGAGTTCAAAGCTTTAAGTTAAGGAAATTAGAGTATTTAACTTGTATTTACTTTTATAATGTTCAATTCTTGGAGTTCAGAAAACCTTTGAAATAATAGAAGTGTTTGTCCTTAATGCATAGTATCTTTTATTAAAAATCATTTGTCATTATCATATTTTCTTGTCCCTGTGACTATCGTTGTATTTAGTAAAAGAGAAACTGTAATAATAATACCTTAAATATTAAAATCGATCCTTGTGATCAATATCATTATACCTGAATTCTGATCACAAGAACAAGCCGCAGTACCTAAGAAAAGAAAAGTTATAGTATTAGTGAAGGTGCTAAGGAAAGCAGAATACCGAATAAGAAGATAATAGAATACTTATCTGCATCTAGCACTATCTCTACCCATCCAATTAATCCTGGTTACTGAGACCAAGTCAATCGAAGCCTTAGGCCAGACCAATTTAATTCGGTGGACTACATTACCCCTTTTTTTGACTCCCCCCTCACTATATGTGCGGAAAATTCGGAAAACTTTTATTATATCGCGGATCATTTCGGAAAAAATTTTATAATAAATTCCCCAGCCCACCCACCTCTTTTGTAAGAAGGATGTAATGTAAACCACCGAATTAAATTGGTTTGGACTTACCAATATTAGAGCAGTTTAGTTAGTGAGTAGAGTATACATCGACTCAAAACTTTTCCGACGCAGCTTACGCTTTCTCAACGTAAGTTACTGACCAAACCTCAATTAACCGTGCGCTAAACCAAACTTCAAGAATTTTCCAGATATTCATTCCGGGATGCACATGATCATTGGGAGCGCAACGTGCACATTTTTGTGTTGCAACTGATCTACAGCATGGCGAACAATCTTTATTATACAAAAATTTTACATATTTGGGGAACGTCTAAAGCTGTGTCTAGTCATATGTTTCCATTTGATAAAAATTAGTGTAAGGGGTTAAGTTTAGGGTATGTCTTATAGTAAAATTGCCCTTCAGACGTTTTTTATTAACGCTCCGACACTCGTTTCTTGCTTACGTTTTCACTTCGGGCTGATCCGAATCGATTAAAACAAACATGACTCTGTGGACACGACGTAGATCCAATTGTATGTATCACATGATTTTTTGTTTTTAAAAAAGCTACGCCATCACATGAAATTAAATGATTGGTTACCTTATAGCACGTGATAATTGGCCAATGTTATTTATTATAATCGATAACGATTTTAAAATTTTTAGTTACTAGATCCAGATACCTCGCGATCCAGTAACTAGAATTTAATAATTATTATATCATTCGATTCGTCTCATTGAGACGAATCAAATGTTATAAAAATTATCAGATTCCAACCATGGGTTCATAAAATATCCTCAATAAGGCCATGCAAAGTTGATTTTTCGTTTAGCATTATCCGCCGACCCAGAATTTTCAAAATACCTATTTTTTTTTTTTTTTTTTTGGAGTTTCAATTACGCTAATTATTCGATTTTTTGCTGTTTATTTTTTTCATCTTTTTTATCCGGTGTTTACCTTAATTTTCCGGTAAGACACCAAGCGAAAACTATACTTCGGGCCTTTAAATTTATAAATTTACTGAACTAAAACATGTCTGCAACAAATAAAATCGTAAGCCCGAGGTCTGGTTTTCCTTTGGTGACATTCAAATTATAAAAAAAAAATTATAAAAAAAAAAAAAAAATCCGACCGACCGACCCAATTTTCAGATTCAATGTAATGCGAAACGAAAAATTAACTTTCCGTGGCCTTATATATATTACCAAAAAAAAGGAAATTTGCATTATTTGGCGGAAAACAAAAAAAATGGTCTGTTCGCTAAAAAAAATTGGTTTTGCTATTAGATTAGGGTTGTGTTTTGTAAATAAGTTAGATTAGAGAAACCTTTTTGTTAGTACGCAGAAAGTGGTTTCATAGACAAAATCTTGAGTTATTGGCGATTTTTTGGATTGTTTTGATTTTTTGTTTTTTCTGCGTCACATAAATCTGATTGACCAGTAAATTTTTTAGGTTGGTAACGCTAGGAGTTTAAACGCGTTAATTGCAATACCTTGTTAATTTATGATTACCTAGTCATCATTTAAATAATTTACCCCGTAATAGTAATAGCTAAAAAAAAAAAAAAAAAAAGTAAGTTCATAAAATGGATTGTCTTTTTTGTTTTTATTACCAATACGTTTCTAGCTCCTGACCAGTAGTTACCGATTCCAGCATCAAAATATTAAATTTTCCATTGTGCTCATAGTTAGTTTTTTAGTTTTTGACTTTTTTGTTTTTTTTTCTATTCTTTTCGCATGTCAGATGATCAATAATTGTCGCGGCTGATGCTGAAATTGGCTGATGCTGAAATTGGCTGATGCTGAAATTGGCTGATGCTGAAATCTAGGGCCTCGATTTGAAAATATAAGCCCTGCCAGAATCCACATATACTCTTTAATTAAATTCTACGGACACATGATCGCGCCAAAAAATCTTTAAGTTCGTTTAAGATAGGATTAGGGTCTATTTTAAGATTATAATTTTAGAGTTCTAATAGTAAAATCGTTCAAGGAAAATCTTTTGTTAATACACGAAAGGCGATTTCCTATGCAGGGTTTTGAGTTATAGGCGACTCTTGACAACAAGTACGTCACCTGATCCTAAAATCTGATTGGTTTGCGCCATAAAATTCACGTGTCCGTAAAATTTTGGTGGCGAGTATTTCTTTTTCTAGAATTACACATAAATTGGCTTAGATCACCTGCATGAAGATGCTACATTCTAGAATATGCATGTACACAAATTGTTATACTACATATATATATATGGAAAAAATCGGGTTAATTTAAAAAAATTTTCTTATCATAGTAATAGTATTACTACATAGTATTACACATATGATCGTACAATCTGATTGGAAGGTGCATAAAATGTGTCTCCATGCGCTAAATAAATTCCATTTTCTTATACGTACGTACGTACGTACGTATAATATTTTAGTTTGATATTGTTATACCTGAGAATATCTATACAGATTATAAACAAAGATCAAATCTCTCCTTGTGCTGTTATTTGTTATGAACTACAAAGGTTAAGGAAAAATTAATAATCACCGAGAAACTGAGAACCAATGGAATCGTAGTTATTTGAAAGGGTATTTAATAAACTAAGAAACACTATAAATATATGATGTTCCAGAAATCAAATAAGGCATAGGTAGCATAATCTTATTATTAATTTGTATTATGTTTTATTCTTATTTGTAATTCATATTAAAATATAATTGCGTTCTTTATGAGATATATATAATCATATTTTCATAAAATCAAACATTCTAGAAATGGTTTAGTAGTCGAGGTCTAAAACATTGACTAGGCTTTTCTTTGACCGATCAATTTGACCAAAGAAATTCATATTCAATAGTTTCGGTGTACTATATCATATAAATATAAATATATTTAGGACGCAATTGTGCACGCTGACAAAGGTTAACAGATCGAAAAAAAAGGAATAACAGGTAAAAGGTTACACGCTACGTGTTGTAACCCCTGCTCTGATCGAGCATAGAGCAGAAGTTATGCGTCGGATCAGCGCATGAATTAATCAACGAAACCGGAGATAACAACAACTGATACAAAGAACCAACAAGAAATTGCTTTTATCATATTTCCCCTTCAACATAACAGTCTTTGGCAAAAATTCCTTTCAACACACACAATATACATCCGGTGTTCATTTAATCACATGATCAGTCGTATTAATTCTTTTTGATTATATTTTTATTTAGAGTCGACTAAATCAGATTTTCACCAACTAAAGTCGATCAAGCTAACCAATTTAGAAGAAAATAAGGTAAAATTAATAAATATATTTATTGCATACATAAGTATACAGTATATATACCTTTTTGCTAATTAACTATCGTTAGAATTATAGTGCAAATTGTACAGTACATTTGTATGTACGTACATACGTATGTATACACAAAATTATTTTTCAAATTAATATATTGGTAGCATAAAGTAATTTAAACATGCATGCAATTACGATTTGTCTAATATTTGTTTATATAAATTGCTATGAAAACTTGATGTATTTTCTAACACAAATTGCAACTATTTTTCGAATAACATACGTAAGTATCTATTGTATATATCTTAATATTTCAGAACTTTTATACGAACACAATAATGACATTTGTTTCTATCTTTATTCCTTCAATGAAAGCATCGAAATGGCTATTAGAATTCAAATAACACATCCTACTTCAGCAAAAATTCTTTCGTTTGCTTCATTAGTGCTTCTCTTAGTGGTACATTTTGGCACTCCAATTATAAAGGACTATCACATATTCTACATAACCACTCTCAGCTCTACTACTCATAATTATTATTCGTTCGGATTGTACGGTGTTTGTTCATATACTAGTACTAATATTTCAACTATTTATGAACGTACATGCTTTTTTTATCAGTTTAGTGATTATAGTTGGTCGCTAATTAGCTTGTTGCTATTTCTAATAGCCATACATATTATTGGTAATTTTTATTTTTTGATGATTATAAGAAAATACAGTATTATCAATAAAATATTTATTATTTTGTTTATTTTAGGCCTAATAATCTCATTCGTGTTGGCTATAAATAGTATAAAGATTGCTCATTGCGAGAACAATAATGCGATTTCTGGAATGAAAATTTCGGCAATTGCTTCATTTTTCAATTTAATTGCAATAATAGGGGATATTATATTTTATAATTTTTGTAAAAATCAAATTCCAAAAAATCAATTGACCACATCGTATTTAAGTACAGGGTTCGGTGCTGTGGTTATATCGTTTACATTTACATTATTGGCAATTTCTGAATTCTGGTGGATTAAGAGACAGCGAGAATATTATAAACAATCACAAGTTACGGATACTATTACGGATGGTTTTGCTCTTAGACCAGAATCAAATTAATTTGCATTTGATAGTAAATTTTGCATGACAATGACACCCCGAATTTTCTGCAATCATGTGAATAAAAACCTATTATATAATTTAATAGATTTTTTTTTAATAAATAATAATATCGATATGTATTTTTCCTGAAAAATAAAAAAACGCAGGATGTTTTTTTGGTTTTTAAAAATGTACAAAATTCAAAAACTGTTAATATAAGCCAGTTTCTTAAACCTAATTCAAATAATACATATTTTTTATGTTCGTAACAATCTTTGATCGTGGCTGATATTGAGATTGGCTGATACCGAGTTTTGGGGTCTCAATTTGAGTCCACTATATCCACATATACTCTTTTATTAACAATTCTTACAATGAATCCTAATCTAAACCTAAATTTCATATCATAATATATAGTGTCAATTCACAGCATCAGCCATCTCAGCTTCAGCCGCGACAATGATTTAACAAACCTGATAAAAGTGATAAAAACCAGGTAATATCTTTAAATGAGATGATATGACAGCCATTGTTATTTAATAAAATTATTAAAATAAGCATGTATATCACTTAATATAAATTATATATAAAATATAAAAATCAACATGCCTGACTATTTAGTGTTAATTTTTAATTAAATTAATATTCTGTATGCATCTAATAAAAGTGGTAGAGCTAGTTTTTACAATTCTAATAATTGAAATATTGTAAAAATTTGTAGTTAGATAAAAAGTTACAAGAAATTAATTTTAAAATTTTTTATAAAATTATAGGAATCATGATTCATGTATTAATATATTATATTATATTTTATTATAAAAATCTCCCATGTTAAAATTCTTCTATCACGAATTGTCAATTATATAAATTTAAATGCAATGTTTCTCTTGAATAATTCTCGAAGATTTTGAGAATCCAACTAGAGCCATGCTTTTAAAAGCTTAGCTGGAACATCCAAGCAGATAACTATTTACTATATTTTTATGTTTAGCAAGCGAGTATAAAGAATATACTGCATATTTATATTAATCTTAATATTTAATTAATATTACATTTATGAATATTTACATATTATTTTATTTGCATTCAAAATAAGTTATTCAAGCCTGTGAATTGGCTCTATTTTAGTTGCAATAATTTAATGCATGAGCATAATAAACAATTTATTAATCTAAATTTGTGGTTGAACCCGTCTTAAAAGTACAACTCGGGTTACCTGACAGATAGACCCACAGATCATCTGGGTAGACTGTCAGGTCTACCTGGATATAAAGATTACCCATCAAACCCGGGTCAGAAAAGACCCATATATGAACTAATTGCAGACTTGGGCATCGATTTTTGAAACGATTTTGACGTATTCGATCATCAATTCTGATTTTTAGAATTGACCTACACTCCTAATATAAACCTAATCCGGAATTACTATCATAACTTTTCCTAATAAAATTTACCACAAATGCCATTTCTAGCTTTAAACGAATGTTAATATTCACTAGTCAAAATAATCTCAAAATAATCTTAATCGACGAACTTTGCTTAAAAGACAAAATATATGGATGATCTTAAAGATAAGTGTGTTCAAGACTATTTTATTATGTTAGATTTAAAAAAAGACAACTTTTATTACCAACTATTGAATTTAAATATGAATAGGTTTATTGTAAAAGAAGGTTAGGGTTTGATACTTGAATATGTTTGGTTCTTGCATTGTGTTTTGATCCGTCAACTGTAATAAATTTGGTTTATAGATCGTAGATTGTATTAATGAGTTTGGGTTTATTAACAATGAATACCGCCTTTACTCCACTTTATATATATCTATATAACCTCTACATATTTGAAATAAACTAATTCTTTGTGTATTTATTAATTTATGAACTTTGTACGAAGTTTCTTTTGCTTTCTGGTAATATTTAAGCGATAAAATTTTTAAAATTATGTAATTTGATTGGCTAATTACGCAGATGATCATATAAAAATATAAAAATTAACGATCTTCCTCCTATGAGAATAGCAGTCCCAAAGCAGTTAGACTATCTTGAAAATGCATTACATTACTTTGGCTTGCTAATATTAACAGCGGGTTGGATCACGGGTGGACCATGGGTGGACCCGCGGGTTGGATCACAGGTAGATCCGCGGGTCAACCCGTCCAAGCCTACCCGGGTGGACATAATCACAACTTAAAATCACAACCTTGATACCTGACCCACCCGCGTCAATCCAACCCGGATTCAATTACTAATCTAAATATTCAGATAAGTTATTCCAGTTTTGTTTACTATTCATAATTTGTTTTAGATTGTAAACACAAAGAGAATTTAGCTATTCAAGTTCACAATAGTTACAATTTATACCCATGAATAGTGCATGAGTATAAAAATTTGAGTAGTTAAATCAGATATCCAATTCATAAATATTTACTACTTAAGTTCATTTTATTTGCATTAATTTAGGTATGAGAATAAAGACATGTATTTTTCAAAGTATTTGGGTTCATGAATATTTACTATGGTAGTAATAAAATAATATCTAAGTTCTATTTACGGAGTCTGGAATAAAAAGATTGCTAAATATAGTTGAAATTTTTTTGCAAAATGACGTATCTCTGATCAAAATTTGCAAATCACAGAACTTTTCAATTAGATGACTTTATTAAATCAGATGACTTTATTAAACAAGTGTGAAAAGAGTGAGAATAATGTTCGCTATTTCGTATGCTCTATTATCAAAGATGCTAACATGTATAGTATCTACGAGCTTTAAAGAAAACAGTGAGGCAAAAAATTTTCTATCCCAATTGCCCTACAACGTAATACGTCAAAGAGAACAACAAGTCAAACGCTCGGCTGTCTCAAACTACTTTATTGTGACTTGCACTATCAGGAAGTACGGAATTAATTTTTACTCGGAAGTTGACGTGAACCCGGTTCACGGGTCATATGATGTAGTGGGGGCTGCGAGTTTGCCTCTAACAATAGACGTGTAACAATTAGATTCATCCTAAATTACAGGTGTGGGGAAACTTCTGATGGGCACTATAAATTTATATCTATTGTAATTATGGCGAAGCTGACACATGATTGTGTGCTAGTTTAATAACATTTTTCAATAGTTAAAATAACAAACGAAATTTTATAAATAAATTATATAGATTGTGTTATGATTTAGATTTAGCAAATTTATCACCAATAGTTATAATTTAGATTTGGCAAAAGATTCCTTGACTTGCTTAGCAAATTCTGCATCAATCAAAAAGTCTAGTC
>CAJVPZ010002393.1:0-12497 GCA_910592135.1 Racocetra fulgida | reverse complement strand
ACAACACCAATCAGAATGAAAATAATTAAAATCAGACTTATCTATCTATCTTAGTAGAAGAACTTGCTAAAGCTATTGGTATAGCAGTATGAGAATATTTAAACAGATAAAGGCAACTTTTTATAAAGATCAAGGTGCTGAAAAAATAAGATTAATAAATCCTTCAATTAAAAGAAATAATTCATTAAATTATTTAAAAAACTCATCAATATTAATAGTATTAGATAAAAAGGATTTTTTTTAGTATAGGTGGGCATATATAAATTATTACAAGATTATAATATATAAAATTTAACTAATTTGAACTAATATAAACCCTAGCTTTAACCCTAATCCTAATATTTTATAAAATTATTTAAATTAGTTTAAAATAATTAAGTTATATATGTTATAATTGTATAATAATTATATATGCCTATCTATACTAAAGATCAACTGATAAGGATATAGAAATACTAGATGTTTCTTGACAAGCTATAGAAATAACATATTATAAGGCTATTGTTGAATAACACTCTATTTATTTAATATTAGATTCGAGTCAAGTAGAAGTTTAGTATTATATATTTTGAAACAAATTAGGAAAGATATTAATAGATTATCAACAAAAAATTTAATAGATATGTATAGACAAAAAACATCTGTTGGGAGTTATAAAAGATTTGCCTATTAAAGTAAAAGCTATAAAAATACCTATTAATATAGAGGTAATAAAGGCACAGGATTATACTATAATAATAAGAACAGATTAGCTAGCTAAAGTTAAAGGAAAAATCAATTTAGAAAATAAGATTTTTAAATATAAATAGAAGTATAAGACGTCTCTTATCTGTTGAAAAAAATAACCTATATTGACAAATAACCAATATCGCTAGAAGATAAAAATAAAAAATTGAAATTAATTAAAGAAGAAACGGAGGAGTATGAATTTGAAATTATAAAAAAGAAAAGGAGTTATATTGTTCAAGAAAATGAAAATATACCATCTATTATAAAAATAAAACAAGAATTATATTAGTATAGAAGGCAAAGATGCCTTTATTGAAAAATATAAACAGATGTAAAATGAAATTTAAATAGATACAAAGTTAAAAAAAAATTATAGCCAAAGTAAACCACTTTGATATAGAGTATCTATATACAAAATCCTTAGAACAACCAAACAACAGTTGTATTATATATCAGAAGATAATCAAGGATTTAGAGATATTAAAATGTTTAGTAGATGATATAAATAATGAATTAGGGATATCAAAAGAAACTGAAGAAATTAATAAGTTAGAAAAAAGTAAATAGAACTAAGTTGACAAGTTGTTAATCAAAAATAAAGATCTATTCATAGAAGGACTAACAAAATTAAGATGAATAATAATGAAGATATATCAAATTTTATTAAAAGAGAATGCCTAACCAGTCAAACAATACTTTTATTGTATATCTTATGTTAAAAATAAATTTATCATACAGGAAGTAGAGCAAATATTGAAGTACAGAATCATTTAAAAGTTGACAAGTTCTTGGAGTTCTCCATAGTATTAGTAAAGAAAAACTAGTAAAATTTGGTTTTGCATTAATTACTGAAAACTGAATACTGCAACCATCAAAAACTCTTTTTTATTGCCTCAAATTGATAACATTTTCAGCTCTTTGAAACAATCCAAATAGTTCTTAACTTTGGATTTAGTAAGTGATTATTGGCAAATATAAGTATTCTTTTAAAACAATGAAAAAACTATATTTGTTATTAAGAATAGGTTATACAAATTTGTAGTTATGTTCTTTAGGCTAATAAACACTCTAGCAATGTTTCAATAATTAATAAACAAAATACTTCAACCCATTAATGAGAAATTTGTATTAGTTTATCTTGATAATATAAATATCTACTCTAGCACATTTGATAAATATTTATCTCATCTTTAACAAGTTTTTAATTTGTTAAAAAATGCCAGACTATGTCTTAACAAAAAAAAGTATTGTTTCTTTAAAAAGTAATTGTTATTTTTCAATCAGCTTATAAGTGAAGAAGATATATTTCTAAATCATAATAAGATTGAAAAAGATTTTTTATCTTGACTAATTTAATTAAGTTAAAAAGTTTCATTAAATTAGCCTCCTACTACCAAAAGTTTGTAGAAAATTTCTTACAAATCATTTACTCACTTAACTTGTTTTTGAAGAAGAATATCTCATATAAATGAGATGACGAATATCAAAAATAGCCCTATATTATAGTCTCAGATTTTATCAAATATGAAAATTGATTTACAACATAGTAAAGAATACTTTAGAATTAATTTATATATTAAAACAGCTGGTAGTGGGATCATGAGATAGTTAATAATAAATGCTTGAATTAATTCTGATATAAATAGTTTTATAGACACATAGTCTAAGGATCCCTTGTGATCTCAGAAGCTTTATAAGGTGGTTGTTTACCAAATCAGAAAGCAAATGATGATTGATGTAATTTTAGCCTCATAGATTAGTATAGAATAGTGATAGACTGAAATGGAAGTATCAAGAATGTTTTAATTGTATAAAAAAAGGTATGATCTATATCATCCAAATTTGGTAATATCTGAGACTGTATTATACACTAAGTAAACTATATTTAGCTGCAATAATTAGCAATTAGCTTTAAAGATATAAAAAGGCAGTAAATTTTTCCAAGTATACATTAAATCTATTTACTATTCAACTTAGATACAGACTTCTTTTTTTTTAAATTCTTTCTTATAATATTATAGAATTCTTTAAAAATAGAAATCTAAAAATAGCTTATTTTATTTATCTTTAATAAATATATTTATCTATAAACTATTGTTTGTCCAAACTGCTACAGAAAGAAGAATATAATTACTAAAGAAATAGAAATTATATTTACTTTTTAGACAAACTATAAATCTGTAAAGAATTCCTATAGCTGTGTTATAGTACTGCTATTAAG
This sequence comes from Racocetra fulgida, assembly GCA_910592135.1. Lineage (NCBI taxonomy): Eukaryota > Fungi > Glomeromycota > Glomeromycetes > Diversisporales > Gigasporaceae > Racocetra > Racocetra fulgida. The sequence continues at coordinate 9,547 of CAJVPZ010002393.1, read as the reverse complement.
AAGATTATAGTACTATAACAATATAATATAATAAAAAATATTTATAATTAATTTGATAAATAACTAGATAATTGGTCTTAAAGTGTATCACAAATAAGTACAATATATTACAAATAGCAGTGTTATTACAAGACAGTTATAAACAGTAAGTTTGAACACTTTAGATAATTTTAAACAATTAAATAAGTTTTTTTTTTACTTTTACAATGTGTAAATAAGCAAATTTTTATTAATAAGAATATATTTAGCTATATATATAACTTTTAATTGCTTATTTAAGTAGTTTGTTCAAAAGTTTTATATTAAAAGAATTTGGGCCCTGTAGCTTACTAGTTAAGCTCCTAAACCCCTACAAACAAGGTTAATGGTTTGAGTCAGGCTGGTAGCAAATTTTGAATTTGCTACTGTAACCTTATAGAGCCATAATCAGATGTGGAGCTCTGTAGAAAGTTCAAGTGCAAGTACGGTCTAGGAATAGGAATTCTCAGAAGAAGTCCTGATCATGAAGTGCAGGTATTATGTATGACAGCAGCATCACAGAAAGTCTAGGTTGTAGAAGATTGCCTAAGTTAGTTCTCTAGTTAGAGTGACTTAGAAGCAACATCAACATTTCTCTACTCCCATATTAGGCAACATCAACATCCTTGCATCCAACTTGTGGGGTACTTGCTTGGAAAATAATCAATGTATTATGCGTATTAGTTCTAATTTGAAAATGGTGCTGGGTTTTGCTTGGGAAAGTGATACAATGCTACTAAAACTGGAATAGTGAGAGAAGCAGTGAATATATGAAAAGGCTGTGATAAAGGATTGGCCTTATCTAAACAAGAAACACATCTGGCAGCAGAAAACAACTAGCTAAAGAAGGTAATTTCATAGAGGTAGGCTAGCTAATCTAGTATGTCTAAAAGCATCAAGTTAAAGCTTTGATCATATCTATATAGAAGATTTTGACGAAAGAAGCCAGAATATACCAATAATAATACAACACCAACCAATGATGAAGAATTAAGTTGGAAGTCAAGGTGAATTAGGATATGTCTTCTAGTAACATGATGCAAGGCCTATAGTTGGAAATAAAACTGCTTGCCACTTAAAAAATTTCGTAATGTTAGGCTAGTCTTAAACAAGATAGGTTATTAAAGCGGCTATACAATATGGTTCTAGTAATATATCATATAAAAAAGTATAAATGGATTAGTTAATACTACTATACCAGAAAAAGAATGTTAAGTCCTGAGGTAGGCAAACCAGTGGTAGCAGCAGAGCTTGGTTTGAGATATGTGTTAGTAGTACCTGGGCAGATAAATGAGAGATTAAAGCATTTATGAAAAAAGATAATACATGAAGAGATACAAACTGATTAAGGTAGTGCAAACCCAAAATAAGTCCTTAATCGACAATGTAATACTAACTTAGTTATGTGGCAAACCTAATTAGGCAGCAAGTCCTAGCTTGAGATGCAAGGCTATAGAAAGGCCACTTGCATTAATCATGGTTATATAAATAAAGTACTTTAATAGAAACTTGTAGTAGATCATACTTGCAAGTATATTAAATTGAAAGCTAATTAGAAGCAAACACCTGACGTATCAAATTGAAAGTTATGACTAATTGTGTGAAATGTAGAGGGAATGTGATATTACTAGAAATAGTTAGTTGAGAAGCATAAAACTAGGTAAGATATGTGTAGAGTATATAATACTCTAGTAGGTTTAAGTTGTAGATAAATTAGTCTAAGTCTCTGTAGTGATGTATTAGCATATATGTAAAGGACTTGTCGTAATAAATATATGTTAATAAAAATCAGAGGCATGACCTCACCTTAATATTAAAAAAAAATAAAAAATTTTATACTAAATGCAATATTTATAATTTAATTAGAAGATTATTTATTTAAACTTTTTAATATCCTCCATTCTGCACTACTATCACAATTATACTAGTTTATAACCTTGTACTGCTTCAATTAAAAACTATTTAGATTAACATCTGTTATACTATTTGTACTCTAATTCTATAGATAACTCAATAGAGTTCTTATATTATCGAGAAGATGTAATATATATTACTTAATCTTTTTATATCCTATATATTTTCAGATTAGGCTTCAAATATCTTCTGCAGTAGCTAAAACTATCACTAGCAGTTAGAACTAATTATTAAACTATACAATTCTAGTATTTATACATTTATAAAGTTTATTTTGATCCTGATATTCACATTAAACCAGTCTTTATACTGATTTCTCTTTAATTACCAAACTAGTTAGTCTAGATAGGTTGTTGTATTTAGACTTCAAGTACTTTCTGGTTTTACTTTCTTAGTTTCTAATTTTGTAGTAAAAAACCTTTTCCTTTGATGCAATTTTAATGATCAGATTGGTAAACTCTTCTATTTCAGAGTTTTTGTCTAGTTCTTTAGTCTCTAATTCTGGCTTTCTGCAGTATTATTAAAGATCTTCACTACCTTTTTGCTTAAGTTTTGCCAAATAGATTTTAATTATTCTGGTTCCTTGGATTTAGATTATTTAAAAGCTCCTATTTCAAGATAATAATATCAAAGTTACAGATGATATATCTAATTAATTATTGAATAAATTTTACTAATATACAGTCTTATTTTTCTAAAAATGTCTTAAGTAGAATTTGAACTTTAAACCTGCTACTTGGAGTAACAACTTAAACATTACTCTAAATTATCACACTTTTATTAAATAAATTAAAATTACTTAAAATTTTATTAAAATAATCTATATTATTTTCTAGAAATTTAATAATTTTGTATATATACATTATAATATATCCTATAAGATCAGGTGTAAAAAGGCATCCAAAAATCAGCTATTTAGAGATGAATGGGTGGGTCAACTAGTGTGTCAGGTGTAATTCTGGCTGAAATTATCAAGTTTCGGCCAAAATTAAAAAAAAAATAGGCTAAATTATAAATTAATTAATAATTAATTACAAAATTTTAATTATTAATAACTTTTGATCTACTGAACTGATTTAAATGATTTAACTACCAAAATGATCCTTTAATGAGAGAATTCTAACAAGTCTAAAATCACAAAAATATAATCACTAGATGTTAAGTAGGGTGTTAAGGATTATGATACGAAGATAGTCAAATTATGCATGCAGCAAATTGTAAATTATGCAAAATTATGCAAGTTTTTAGCTTAAAATATGTGTATATTATGCACTATATAGCAAATTATACAAAATATGCAAAAATAAATTTATATATTTCTTGTAAAGCATATTACTATATTTTATAAATTAAAACTCGAATATTCAGATATGAATTTATTTAGAAATAACCATAGGTGAAATTAACCGGTATATAGTTTTGTTTGTTTATTTCCTAATAAAAATTTTTTTTTATTAACTTTAAGGTTAGGACAAAGACTATATTAGGGTTAGAGTATTTATTATATGTAAAATTAAGCACTGAAAACTTTTACTTAATGACATGAAATAAGTTTTCATAATAAAAATTTAAGATATTAATGTTTTTTGTTTTTTTTTCCTAAAAATTCTTCATTTTTGTTATACAAAGATCCTGCAATTTGATTGGCTAATCATATAACCAGTGAATTTCACCTCCGGTGAGTATTAAGATCGTCCTTTAGATATAACTTTTTTTAATAATAATTTTTAAAATGCATCAACTTATTATACAGAAGGTTTTTCAAAAAAATGTTTAGAAAATTTTGAGAACTAATATATATTGCTCTAGAAAGTTACTAGTCAGTTTTTTGAAAAACCTCTTGTATAAAAAGTTATAGTAATTTAAAAAATTGAATCTTGTCGAATATAGGTTTGTATTTATTTGGATTTTTTATCTTGTATATATACGTAAACTGCTTAAGGGTAGAATATTTGTTTACTATTTGTTTGTACATAACATAAAAATAAACCAATCAAAGTTTAATAATCTGCAAAATTAACTAATTATAATTGTATATTTGGTTGTATATGCATATTTATTTGTGCATTGCATAAAAAAAACATATAAACAAATATCCTACTCTTAAAAGGAAATTATTTAAAATGTTGTGATTGATTATTGGTTCTATATAGAGTTTGGAAACGTTGTATTTTAATACACTAAAACTGATTAAATGGTTTTAACTTATGATAATAAACTGGTTCCAAACCCTAGTTTTTTATCATATCTAAGCAATTTAATTAGCCAAACAATCTAGCACATCATATTATACAAATTATTATACGAAATGACCTAAATTATACAACATTATGTGACGCATAATGCATATGCAGTATAGATCAAATTATGTGTATATTATGTCACATCATAATCCTGAGCACCCTAATGCTAAGATAATACTAAATTTTTATTACTATAAATATATTTTATTATAAGTTAATATATAGTAATATAAAACTATTTATATCTTAGCTTCTAGTAATTAGATTTTTATGATTTTAGATTTGGTAAAATTCTCTTAATGAGAGGATCATTTTTGTAGTTAAATTATCCCAATTGATTCAGTAGATCAAAAGTTATTTAATATTTTATATTATATATAATTTTAATTATAAGTTTTAATAAATATAAAATCTGATTGGCTGATTAAATATCAGGTGGGGGTAGGTAGGGGTGGGTTAAGGTAATCACTTAGTAAACCCTAATTAGCTGATTTCTAAAAGCTCCCTAATATGAAATCAAAACAATAGTTTTTTATATAATTAGAATTAGTATTAGATAAGATTAAAGTAGTTATAAAAGATATATTTATAGTAAAATCTTGCAAGGAATTTTTTTTGTTAGGACTCAAAAGGTAGTTGCATATTTAAAATTTTAAATTATAGATGATTTTTTGCAAAATAAATGTTTGTTTTAAATTTTTCTGATCATATAATATTACACATAATTTTATATTTTAATTGGTTGATTAGAGGTGTATTACAATGCATATGTATTAAATTATATAACTCTATTTTTTAATAATATGTTTAGTATTTAAAAATATTTTTTTAACAAAAAATTTATTAATTATTAAAGCTTAGAGATGTGACAAAAATCAGATGATTTTTTAGAGGAGAAGGGAGAGTAAAAAATTTAAAAATTATATATAAAGACCTGATCAAAATATATAATCAGAGGGAGTAAGCTTCTGATAAAAAAAATCAAGTAATAAATGATACTGCCCTTAAATATACTCTAAATACTTATAGATACTTGGATACTTAGTCATTAAACAGTGCCAAAAAAGCCTTTAAACAGTTAAAATGTACATTATTACAAATAGTATACTAAAATGCTATTTATTAAAAATTATTAATAGCACTATGAAACTATCTCTTATGTTTTAATAAAAAAAATTTTTTGTAAAATTTTAGTATAAGCTTTGCTCTTTCTCAACCCAGCTTTACTCTAACTCTAAATTTAATTGCAGAATTTTATTTTTATAAAAAGTTTGTTTTAATAATCATATTATATTAGATCTTAGTTATAGCTACAAAATTATTATTTGTAACTATAGTTACAAATTCATTAATTTTACAAAAAATATATATGAAATGCTATAAAGAAAATCAGACCTATAATATAAAAAATAATTAGTAAATATAATGTATTTGTAACAGATATGATTTGGTGATTAATGTAAGTATTTAGTAAAGATGATATATTGAATAGAAAATATAATTTTGGTTGAGTAAGTATAAGGTTATAGTGAGTAGTTATTTAAAAGAAAAGAATAAAAGAGTTAATCTTCCTTTTTTGTTTTTGCTGCTAGCTCAATACAAGTTTAACTTTATTGTTAGTACCTGTTTACTCTCTACTAAATGAGAATTGTCTTTAGAGTTAAGGTTTTGAAATAAAGATGAAGTAGTTTAGAAAGAGTAATGTATATAATTAATAGCCTAAATAAGCAATCCAGATATTGAGTGAGAGCTTTGATAGCCTGTTTAAGCAAATTAGATATTAAAGAAATAGAGTAGATTAAGATTTAAAATAAGAGCAAAGTAGTTTAAAAAAAATGATATATACAGTATAATTAATAATCTGAATAAGCAATTTAAATATTAAATAATAGTTTTTAGTAGTCTGTTTGAGCAAGTCAGATATTAAAAAAATAGAGTAGATTAGGGTTTGAAATAAAGTAAAGTGTTGAAAAAAATGATCTATCTGTAAATCTCTTTATACAAGTTTAGCTTTGTTAATTAATATTTGCTTGTCTACTACTAGATCAGAGTTTATATTTAAGTAAAAATTTTTGTGTTTAGATAAGGTTTAGTAGCTCAAATAAGCAGTCAAAATTATAAAGCCTCTAGCTGTTCCACAATTTTTTTTTACTTCTTATAATAACAACCAATCAAATTTTAAAATCAAATATAATGTAAAAATTGAAACAAAAACAATAAACAAAAATATCTCTAAATTTTAATTAGAAAACCACCTTCTGTAATCTAATAAAAAATATTTTTTATAAAATTTTACTTATAATTATCATATTATCCTAGTTCTAATTCTAATTATAACATGGTTTTCTTAACTTTAATTTTGTATATAACTTTTATTTAAAAAACAAAACATATTTGTTTTGATTATTATATTATATCTGATCTTAAAATTCAATTAGTTATTATTACAAGAGGTAAAAAAATTTAGAAGACAGCTATCTAAAATCAATATTGTTGTTATAAGCAATTATAATATTAAAAATTGATTGTAAACTATATAAGCAGCAAGGGCAGTATCATTTATCACCTAATTTTTTTTTATTAGAAGCTTATCTCCTTTCCCCCTTCTTATTATATATTTTGATCAGATCTTTATATATAATTTTAAATTTTTTACATCTCTCTAAAAAATCACCTAATTTTTGTCACGTCCCTAAGACAAAATTCCATATACCAAATTTATATTTTTGATACTTCTGTAGCTATTTTTTAATATATTTAAATATACTTTAAAAATTTTTAAGATACAATAATTTTAAAAAAATCATATAACTATCTCACTTAAAATTGACTAATAAAATTACAGTTAAGTTCTATAAAAAAACATAAAGTTTTTTTAATTAAAATAGAATTTTTTATTATACTGTATGAATCTTATTTAGACTTTTAATAAAAGTTGTAGAAATAGGAATTACAATTTTGATAATGATAAGAAATAAAAATTGTCTTACTGTATTATGAAATATAAATAAAAAAAAATTAATAATTCTTTAAGATTTTTTAGAAAATTTTTTAAGAAACTTTAAAAAATTGTGAAATTTATTTTATTTATATCTTGTAATATAGTGAGCTAAATTTGATGATTTTATCATTATTGAAATTGCAATTTTTATCTTTACAACTTATATTAAAAGTCTAAATAAAATTAATATAATAAAAGGTTTATATAATTTAATACACTTGAATTTGTAATGTACCACCTGATCGACCAATCAGAGCGTAAGATTAGGTGTAATATAAAATTAAAAAAAATAGTAGTACTTTATAAAATCACCTATAACTTATAATTTTATTTATAAAACCACTTTTTGTATTTTAACAAAAAAAAATTTTGAGTATAGCTAACATTTTTTATAATTTAATCTAACTTTATATTAATATTAACTAGAATACAAAATAGGCTGAGCTAAGCTCAGAAATTTGTGAGCTAGGTCAGACACAAGCCTAGTTCGAACTTATATTTTTGAGCCTGTTTATTATTTAGACCAGACTTAAGCTAGGCTTGTAAAATATCAGGTTGGGTTTAGACTTATTAAAAAGTCTGGGTAGGCCTGATAAACTATATACATATGCTTAACAACTCTAACAATATGTGTATATATATATAGCCATATTATATATGTATGTGTATATATACAATTTTGTAAATTTTATTAAATCTATTATTATTATGCCAAAATTATAACTTAACCAAATTGGCCAAAAAATCATATAGTCAATTATTTATCAAATATTTAAAAAATTATAATATAACTGTTTTCATAAATTCTAAAATATCTAATAAAAATTGCTAAATAATTTTTCAGCTGATCTAATTAAGTAGATGATTTTAGCATAATCGATATATAACAATAAATTATAATTTATATTATGCTATATATATATATAAATTATATTGTAATTTAAAATATATATATTTTTGCACAGACTTAATATATTATAACACTAAACATGTTGAGCAAGCATTTAAATGAAAATTTAGTAATATTAAATATACTGACATCTTATAATGTTAAAATTATAACAAAAAAGTATCATATATAATATATATATCTTTTATATTGTATATAGGGATATAAAGATATATATCAGTATATAGTGTGAAAATTTGCATATAAATTTCTAATATATAATTTTTATTATATAAATAATATTGTTCAGAACTTTTATAGAGCTAGCACACTAAAAAAACTCTTTCTGCTTATCACTTATACACAAAATTTTATCCAAAATATTTTTTACTTTTTCTCAATTTATACAAAATTTTATTAAGTTAACAACCTTTTAACTCTTAATAACAGTTGTTCAGCTACTGTTTTTACATATATTTATAAAGTTTCAAGTCTTTATCTCTTACCGTTCTCGAGATATTCAATTTACAAGGACAGACGGACAAAACTCTGTCCTCTTCCCAAAGTTTTGCCCTTTATGGCAAACTGGGCTTAATAACATATTGATACCTCATAATTAAATTTGTAGAGTCATCTCTGGCTTCAAAACAAGCTATAGTACATTAAATTTGATCTAAAACTGATCTTTTTAGGATCAAAAATATCAAAACTCTCTTTTTCTACTCTTTAATTCTTAAAAAGTTACTTTCTAGTTTACCCTATCAAAATCGTTTTTGTATAACATTTAGACCTGTATTTCTGATTTGTTTATATCTGATTATACTAGATACATAATCAAACTTTTTTAGGCAACCTATTTTTTAATTAATTTACACAAACTAATTACTACATTTATTGTTTATTCTATAATTAACTTAGCAACGTTACCTAAATTTTATCTAATTGTGCAACTTGTGTAATATGAGACCTGTGTAATATGTAACTTGTGTAACATATGACTTGTGCAACCTTAGACTTCCTAAATTACACAAGGTTATACGAGCTGCAGTAGCTATAAAAATACCACTGTAAATATATATACCCTTGTAACAATATTTTATTATATTATAGACTTATATCTTTAAATATTATTAAGAATAAATCAACCAAGTCTTTAAGATAACATATCTACAAAATGCCTACCTTAGCAAACGTGCAACTGGATGATCTTGATCTCAATTACTTTTACACAAATCACTCCAAAAGCTACGGAATCAGAATATTCGAGAAAACATCTAATTTATCACATCCTATTTCCAATTACAAGAAACCTAATAGCTGCATTACTACCGAACTTAGAGAAACTGTCAAAAGCAGTCATTATTTTGAAGCACTAGCAACAAGTGCTACTGTAACATGCCTATGCGGCAAGTACCATACATGTTTTGTATCTACCCAAAACCTTACCTACCAAAAAAACAAGAACACCAAAACAATCAAAAA
>CAJVPZ010002392.1:0-12497 GCA_910592135.1 Racocetra fulgida | reverse complement strand
GCAATGCTGTTATACCTGTTTCGTACTATTTAAGTACTACTAGCTTGATGTATTTTAGCCATTTCAAATTTATATGTTTTCTAGATAAGAACCTTCACTCTATATTTAGAATCTTCTAATTTTAATTTTTTCATGCAAGGTGTTAGAGATGCTTCCAAATCTGATAAGGACAATCCTTTATCACAGACCATCTTCATGTTCACCGCTTCTCTCACTATTCTAGTTTTAGTTATTGTTGTATTACTCTCTCAATCAAATCCAGTACTATGATACCAGTTTAGGACTTATATATGCAATCCAGTGATTACCCTTCCAATCAAGTTCCCCACAAGTTGGCTATTGGGATGTTGGTGTTGCTTAAACTGGAAGTATAAGAATGTTGGTGCTGCCTGCCTACAAGGATTTACTTGTGCGATCTTTAATAATTTTAACCTTCTGTAATGTTACTGATATACGTAGTGCCTGCACTCCATGATTGAATCTCTTTCTGGAAATTTCTAATACAATTTCGTACTTGCATGTGAACTTTCACAGGGCTTCACATTCAATTTGGCTCCAATTGGTTACAGTAGTAAATTAATATTTTGCTAACAGCCTGACTCGAACTGTTGACCTTGTCTGTGGGGGTTTGGGAGCTTAACTAATAAGCTATGAGACCCAAACCTCAACAATAGCAATTTTAATTTTAAATAAATTATATTAGTAAAACTTGATATTTTTTACTTATTTAAATTTAGCCAAGATTAGATGTAATATATAGATTATATTTGTATATAAAACAAATAACTTTAACTTGTAGCAAAATAAAAATTTGTTTTTATTAGTTGATCATCAATAATTTTAATTAAAAAAAAATTTTTGATATTTATAACTTTATATGTTGATAATCTTTTATTGTTATAATCTTTTATAATAATAATTTGATTATATAAAATTCAAAATTTTTAAAAAAGTGGGATTCAGGTCCCATAGCTTAATGGATAAGCTTCTGTCCCCCACAGACAAGGTTGACGGTTCAAGTTTGGCTGGAGGTAGAATATTCTGTAACCTAAAAAGGAGCCTATAATCGTATGTGAAGCTCTGTGGAAGTCCAAGTGAAGGTATACATTTGGTTTAAGGAATTCCCAGAAGGAAACCGGTATAGCAGAGTGCAGGCACTACTATAGTGAGAAATGTGGAGAATGTTGCTGATGTTTGTGGAAAGGATTAGCCTTACCTAATATAGAATTACCTCTGGTGTAATAAAATTCGGATAAGGTGTGGCTGTAGGAACTACCTCCTTTGGTAGAATTTACCTTATGGGTAAAGTAGCCTGAAGGTTGGACCAAGTACCTAAATTAAGAATCACGTGAGCAGAATAACATTAAAAATCAGAGAGTTTAAATAGGGAACTCACAAGCGGGTCTTAGATATAGCAATGAGTGGGGAACCTATAGGCAGAACTCTTAAATAGACAATGACTGAAGTTGTATATATGGCTTATTGTATCCTTGTTGATATGTTACTGTAAACCCTTCCGTAAAAATATGGACTGCAGATACTGTAATAATAAAGAAAACTCCCAACCAATGAGGTCATTCTATAAACCGTAAAAAAAAATAAAAAAATAAAAAATTTAAAAAAAAGTATTAATTTTTCTTAGTTATCTTGTTTTAAATAACAAAAATTTAATATAAAAACTTTTATTAAATATAACTATAATCCAAATTGTCTCTAATTAAAGTTGGTAAAAATATTTGATTTTATTTGATCTCCAAAGCTTATATTAAAATACATTTTCAAATTATAATCTTGCAAAATTTTAGATTAATCTAATTATAAAATTTTTCTGGCTATTTACAAATATATTTTTTTATTTAAAATTATATAATATTATTTTTCATTAGAAATAATTATTCAATCAAAATAAAATTTTTGTCTTGTTATAACTTGTTAATATATGTTATGGCTGATGCTAGATTTGGTTGATATTGAATATCACATGATTATTTGGGCCAAAAACTGCAGATTGCAAGTTGATTAGGAAAAATCAAAATAAACATTTGGTTTGTTTATAATACAAAAATATTCATAGGAAACAATCTTTAGTATTCTAACAAAAATTTTTTTGAGGCAATTTTGCTATTATATCAACTAACACCTAACCATATCTTAAGCATTAACCCTAACTAAAATGAAGTACAAAATATTACCATCCTACGTAACCAACAACAAAGTTCTTTAAGTTTGTTTGTGTTTAGAGTTATTGCCTATATTAGTGTTAAGAATTTAGGAGGTTATATAGTAAAATTGTTTAAAGAAAACTTTTTGTTAATGTATAAAGTATTGTTTTTTATACAGGTTTTTGAGAAATTGGTGATTTTTGACAAAAGAGATGTTTGTTTTGAATTTTCATGATCAATATGCGATCTGCAATTTCCAGCTTAAATTCTCACATAATATTCAGCATTAGCTAAATTCAGCATTAGCTGTGACAATATATATTAAGTTGCTTTTTAAAAAAAGGTTAAAGAAATAAATAATTCATCAGAGTAATAAATAATTTTTTTTTAACTATTGTTCATAATTTTTTTAAAAAATTAAAATTTAATTTTTAATTATATAATATTATTTTATTATTTACATACTGTATAACAGTATTTTACTATTTACTATACACTGTATATATATAACTATTTATTATATTTTAAAGTATGATAAAAAATTTATTTGATTGATAAAAATACAATAGATCTTATAATAAATCGTTAACTAATCTAATTATATCTAATTATATTTGTCAGAAGCAAGTAATATTGAAGAATAAATTTTCTTTAAAATTTTATTACCTGTTGGCTATATAAATTTATAGCTTACGAGTATGGTGACTTAGTGAAGTAGTTGGGTTATCACTCCTCCAAGCAGCATATCCAGAATTCAATTCCCACTGATGACAAAAAAAATAAATTTTCTTATATAATAGCAACTTTCTTGTATGTTAGAAAAAAGATTCTGTTACAACTGATCATACCTTATTAAAAAGAATACCCATTGTACTATCAGGCCAATCTAAGGAAGATCTTAGATATTTGTATAATGTATGAGTTGCATAAAAGAGATACAAAATTAGTAAGGTGGTGTAAATTTATAATAAGTCTTTAAGATGACCAATTTTACTGACCCATTTTTCAATTTCCTTATTTGGGTGATCTATATAAATTAACCAATCAAATTGGGTGATCTACATAAACTAACCAATCAAATCATAAAATTTTTACGAAGCAAAAAAAACAACAAAATTCAAAAATACAAGAAATGAGTGTCTAAACCTCTCTTGGGGCATTAGCAAAAAATGTCGGGAGTGCAATTTTACATATAAACCTTGCTTAATCTCTAACCTCTGAACAACCCCAGCCCTAATTTTAATTGCTTCGGTTTAGCATCCTTCCAAATAAAGAAATTTGAAAAATGGGTCGGTAAAATTGATCCTTTAAGATTATGTTAATCTGATGGATAGTACTAAGGAAGCCTGCTTGGCAAGATCCAAGTAGAGATGTAGCATAAACTTTTGGCAGTGGCTACCAAAATAGGCTTTATCTAAAGCTGGTGAACTAGACAAAGCAAGAGTATTAACAAGTTACTTCACTAACCAGGCTGTCAGGTTAACCAGAGAAAAGGACTGATGTCTCTTCTGAGCCATCTGGATTGATAGTTTAAAAAGACTGGCTAAAAGATACTGAAAAGAAAGATACTGGGTTGTTTTGAAGAAAGAGTATCAGGATTTAAGCAAACTTATAAAGTCCAGAGAGTTCAGCAGTGTGATTTGCTTATAAAGGCTTAAAACCTATCTAGCAAACTTATCTGCAAAAAGAGTTGGCAGTGTAACCTGCCTGTAAAGATATAGAACTTATTTGGCAAAACTTATCTGAAAAAGACTAAGTAATATAGTAATATGATAATAGTGAATACCAAACTACTCTAACAAGCAATACACTTGAAGATGAATCGGTTAACTATGCCAGTAATTCTATAAATAGATGCAACAATCTCAGAACTTGGACTAACTAATGTATTATATGTTTTGGATGAGGTTAGATGGATTGGCATAGGAAACTCAGATCAGAGGGTATAAATGAGGAATCCACAGGCGGATCTCAGATATAGCACATGGTGAATAACTATAGCTAGTAATAGATATAGCAGATTCCTTAAATATGCAATAACTAAAGTTGTACGTGTGGCCAAATGTATCCTTGTCAGAATATACTTGTCTGAGACCCTCTTGAAAAAGGCACCACATGATCCTACAATCTAATAAAAGAGATAAGCCAAAGAGGCTAACCTTAATTATAAAAAAATTAAAAAAAAATTATAGCTTGCAAATAGTAAGTCATAAATTTTTATAACAAACAAGTAATGAAATTTTAAATAAATTTTATTCTTTACTGCTACTTGCTTATGGCAAATTTAATCAAATATAATCATATTCATCAGTGACTTATAATATAATCGATTGTGTTTTCATATAGAACATTTACAATCAATGAAATTTCAAGGATCGACAACCAATCAAATTTTAAAATAGGTTTTCTTGAATTTTTAATTATGAAATTATTGATCAATAGTAAAATTAGCATGGCTAATAAAAATTTATTTTAATAATTAAATATACAGTCAAACTTCAATCTAATCACAATCTCCAGGTTAGAAAAAAAACAAAAATTTGGTAATTACAAAAAGTTGTAACTGTACATATATATAAAATAAATTTATATGTTTTGTAATAGCTAGAAGTATATAAATATATATAATAAATTTCAAGTGACTATGATGAGATTTAAAGATAGAAATATAATTGAAAACTAAAAATGGTTCTCCTCACTAAATAGGCAATTACTTTATAAACACATAGAAAAGTTTATTTCATAGATAATTAATTACGAAATTTATTTCACCGACAGCTTACTTCACTGTCAAATTTTAATAATTGTTATTAGAGATGAAATAAATTCATAGATAATTAATTTCGAAATTTATTTCACCGACAGCTTGCTTCACTGTCAAATTTTAATAATTGTTATTAGAGATGAAAATAAATTGCCTATGAAATAACGGTTGGTGAGATAAACTATCTATGAAATGTAACTTGTCTGTGAATTGATAAATCAGGTGCCTATTGCCTATGAACGATTATCGGTGAAATGGTACGATCAGCTAGAAATCCGTTTTTCGAAAATCTAAAATGCTAATCTATCATCATTTGTAGTTTGAATTAGTGTTAGGTAACATTAAATTTTAGAAAAACATGTATCGTCTATGAGCATTAACATGGCTCAAATTAATTAGATTCAGCTTATACTTATACGTAAATGACTCAGTTTTGGTCTGCAGAGCCGAAGGATCGGCTCGGCTTTGTTAGCATTAGCCGTAAGCCGAGCCGAACTAACCGTTTGCATAACTATTCACAAGGATAGATAATCGCTATCCACAACGATGGACACTTGCATCTACAAAGATGGACATGTTCAATTTTGAATTCCAAACCTAAATCAGAACTGGTTGAACTAGAAACCAGGCATTCCTGAAACTTTGTAAAATACGTAACCGCCATCTTGCAGTAGCATGTGTTTAGAAAACTTCGCTTGACAAATTTTATAATTTTATAATCAACTCTATTGTTATAATAAGGATACTTATTTACTAATTTGTTAAAAAGTTTGTACGGTGTGAATTCGTTATACAGTTATGTCCAAAGTTGACCATGTTCTATCTTGCACATGATACACTAATGATACGCGTACGCACGTACGTACGTACGTATAAAGTATTCAACAATGTAATCGACCGTTTAAAAAATGATGTTTTTGGATCAACGTTTATCATTGTCAAAATAAATAGAATTACGTCTCAGATAAATGAAGATTCTATATTATTGTTCTATCTGCATTTGGTTTCATAAAATTTACATGAGATGATGATTCTTAACATTTCAATTCTAAAACAGGTTAACGTGAAAAATTTTTTGAAACATCATATACAATAGGAATATTGTAACAGAAAATCTGAAACAAATATTCTCAACAGACAAATTCCTTTAATCAACGATTACTAAAACAAGTCATATTCTTCACGACGCTTGGCTTCTTCTTCTTCTTTTCGACCTCTTTCGCTGATCTCGGCAACAGGGACACTTTGAAAACATAATAATAATAATTTAGATGGATAAGTAACAAATTGTATAGATAAACTAACCAATAAGAACGTACCATTCGATCAAAAGATCAGATACAAATTCATTATATTCGTAATCTTTTCTTATTCTTCCGAGAATGATCTTATCGTAAAGATCAAAGTTAATACGACCAGAATCATTGTGAGCATTTAAAAACAAATTACGTTCTTTAGGATCACATTCATATTGTTGATAACATTGCTCGGTTATTTTCATCTCATTGGAAAGTTTACGGAATTCATCAAGTTTTTCGCGGCAATCATCGAGATTCTCAGCAGGTTCCCAACTTAAATATGTAAGATAAAAGTTTAAAATATATATATATGATAAAGAGTCACATAATATTAAAAACAGAATTACGTGTCCTTGGAGTAGCCTCTCCACATAACGAGATAAAGATCTCGACCCTATAAAAAAATAATAATGAAGTAATTGAAACACGAAAAAAAAAAAAAGAATATTAAGTAAGAAACACTTACATTCACAACCTTATGAGCAATAATTTTGTGTACTTCATAACGATCAGGTTCCCAAGTATCTACATTATCATCTTTAGAATCATGTCTGATACATTCGATATCCATCTCCATTGATTGATTATCAAGTTCCTCCCATTCATTTTCATCCAACGAGAGACCTTTAACTAAATGAGCAACGCGAATTTCTGAAAACCAAAGGGGTTTTCGGTAAAATTATGAAACATCGACAAAAGTAATACTATATACATTATAGTAGCTCCTTTTTCTTTTTTTACCCTCGTCTCTAGGTCTGCAACTCATGGTATTCATCGTGACTTGTGTTTATGTACTGGTTATATAAAGGTAACACGAGTATCGACAATGATGAAATTTCTATCTTGATTTGACCTTTTTTTTAAAAAAAAGATTGTATTACACTCATGTATTATACTTGTGTATTATACTCGTGTATTATACTCGTGTATTACACTCATGTATTATACTCGTGTATTATGCTTGCGTATGAGTTAAATTAACAAACATCAAGAATAATACCTTGATTTTCAATACACAAAGAAAACGAAAGAAATTAGATAAACTCAAAAAAATCAGGATTCTCTAAATATATACTTTTTTTTCGTTTGTAGAGACTTCGTACAGATCATATGATTGGATCTTTTTCATCATAATATATCTGATATATAAATGTGATACGTAAGCACTCACGTACACACACACACTCACGTACACACTCACGTACACACACTCACGTACACACACTCACGTACACACTTACGTATTCACGTATTCGAATTATTCATTTCATAAATTTAACCTGTAATTATTTATTAAAGTCGTCACAAAAAAAAAATCGTTTATTGTTAATAATAATAATAATAATGATCAGTATGATCAACGCAGGGCCCGTTGATAGTGCCAGATGAATTTAATTTCTGTACAAATTTTTACACCCCTTACAGAATTTAAAAATAACAAGCATACAATAAACATTCAATTATATTTATTTTATAAGTTAAAAGGTTACAACGCGTCACTGGATAAACCTGGCAAAAATTCTTGTAATTTATATTACCGCTGATCTCAAGTTTATTAGGTGCTTTTTTATATTTGTTATATTTAACATGTTACTACTATTTTGTTATTTTCATAATACATAAGGATTTATGATTGTTTCATCGATTCTATCAAAGTTAATTATTATGTTTAATGTTTTCTATAAGAATCTAATTCTGAGACGCGTCAGATTTTTAAATAGTAAAATTGGGTCGTTCTAAAATAAAAAATCGGTTATTTTGAAGCAAGTTTTTGACTTAATGTGTCTTCATGAAGTATCTTCATGAAGTATAGGCTTGTACTCTTCGTTACTGAACTAAAAATAAAATCTTGAGTGTAGTGGTGTAGTGTAAAATATTTGGAATTAGATATGCTTTAGCGGAATATAACTATTAGTAACATGAAATCAGAAGTAACAATACACAAGAGTAGTAAAAATAACATACTATAAACAAAGTCAAATACTTAATACATTATATTGAATTGTAATAATTTTAACATCAACTAGGAAATGAATTGGGGAAATGTATTTATATTCGGGTATTAGGGTAGAAATTGCTACCAATATTTTAACCCAGCAGTATTTTAAATATTTTAACACAGCAATATTTTAAGACAGCAATATTTTAACACATAACACAGCAGAATATTTTTAAGACAGATTATATTACATAGAATTTAACGATACATTAGCAAAGGAAGATACAGCCTCATTAACGTTTTCAGAACTAAAATCACAACCACCAAAGTCCAGTAAATATCTCGTTAAACTAGTTAAAGTTCTATTATCACAAGGAGCCACACCTTCAACAAAAGCTTTACCAACATCCTCAGGATCAATCAAATAAGCCGAAGCCAAAATACCAGCTAAAGTAACATTAGGAACGCTCAAACCATCTGATTGAAAATTACAACCTGAAGAAAATTTCAAAGATTTATCTAAATAATCCGATAAAGATTGATTATAAGAAGGAGAAGATAATAAATGATTAATTCTAAGTAAATTAAATTGAAAAGCTTCTCTTATAGCACGTTCTTGAACGTTCAACTTATTATTTAAAAAATCATTATAACTATTACAACCATTTTTACCGGTCCACGTTCCATTCCAAAAATTTTTAATTTCAGTACCATTGTGAGTAAAATTAGATTTATACCGGTAATAACCTAAATTACTCAACATTATTTCACCAAATCTATATTTTCCTATGAAACCAGAAGAATCGGTAAAAGAGTACGAGATAGAACTATCATCTACTTGATTTGTTTCTAATTTAGCTAAGGCGGTAAAAGTTTGATTAAGGGATGGCATACCGAATTGAGATTTACAAAGGGGTCTTATTAATACAAAAGGATTTTTATTTAGAATTAAGAAAATTGTTATTATGGCAGAAATTGTTATGAGAAAAATTATAAGAAGGATTATTCGAGATCTATTACAATGAAGTTTTATAAATCTTCTTATACGTTTTACAAAACTTTTCTTGGCATTTTTAGGATTGTCTTTTGCATCAGCTAAGATAGTAGATGTACTACCATCTTGCACATAATTTGAGTGTGGTAAGATACTTTCTGTTTTTCGCGCCATTTTACGAACGTATCTCGATACTAAAAAAAATTTTTGAGAATGAAAAGGTTGAAAAGGATTTTTTTTTTTTTTATTATTAATGTTTTGGCATTTCAAATAAATTATTTCTATCAACTACGTATGATATTGTCAACTGATATGATATTGATATAAAATTTCTTATTTAATGAAACAGGGAATATCTTGTCGTTAAGGGAAGTCATAAATTTATAAATATAGGTTTTTTAGCTAAAAAGTCTAACCTTTTATTTATGTATAGCAAAAAAAAAAAAAAAAAAAAAAAGGATAGTTAATCTTAAACGTTAGCCAATCAATATATATTTTTTTATATATTTATATATGTATATATTACTCCTTAATTGAATCCAACAGTTAATGCATCTAAAAATAGGCTGACACAGCAGCGGAGTAGCTAAACTGAAAATGGCAAAACTTAACTTGAATAATATATATATCTGTGAGTGTTTGTTTATGTAATGTACAGTTGGATCTCAGTCCATGACATTTTAAAACGTATTGGTTTCGATTGTTACAATTATGTACTAAACGTAACCGTACGTAAATCATAAATACAGTATTTACTAGTTGATTTTCCAAAAAAAATTCCATTAATTTTGGCTGTTGAAAATCAAGAGAAATAACTACGTAATAATTAGTTAAAAAAGTACTTGAATATATATTATTGTTATCGTTTTTTTAAAAAATTTTCTTAAAATTTTTTTCGAGGTTCATTATAACCACGATTAGGATTAAAAACACCACTTTTATAAACCTCTTGATAATCTTGTTGAAAATATAAATTAAGTACTTCTTTGGCTCTTTTAACTTGTTCTTTTCGTTCTTCAATCCATTCTTCTCTTTGACTTTTATCTAATGAATTATATTCTTCTTTTGTATTTTCTATGTCTGGGATCCAATAAATTACAAAAATTTCATAATAAAAATATCTTGTGTGTGGAATACAATTAAAGATTTCTCGAGGAATGCATCGTGGTCGATCGTCTTTACTATAAAAAAAAAAAAAGTAGTCTTTAAAAAAAAGTAGTCTTTAAAAAAAAGTAGTCTTTAAAAAAAAAGCAGTCTTTAAAAAAAAGTAGTCTTTAAAAAAAAAGCAGTCTTTAAAAAAAAAGCAGTCTTTAAAAAAAAAGTAGTCTTTAAAAAAAAGTAGTCTTTAAAAAAGAGTAGTCTTTGTATGAAAAACAAAAAAAAATACAAATATATAACCAATCAAAAATTAAAATATACAAACCAAGACTTACATAGTGTAGATAGTATTTTTTCTAAAACAAGATTCGCAAGCAACAATTCTAGAAGGCCAAATATCGTATAAATATTGTTTGTAAGGTTTTGAACAAAATTGACAATTTTTTGGTAATAAAGTTAACCAAATATATTCTTGTTCTGTCATATCAAATGGAGGTGGTAATTTCAAATAACTTGAATATTTAATTCTAGACTTTTCCCAAATTGTTTGTGTAGTAGTTGTAGTTGACCATAAGATATTTCGAAAATATTTGCATACGGTTGAAAGAGAATAAAGATCTTGTGGTGCAAGATGTAAACATATTTCTATGAAAATTTCTGGTGGAATTATAAATTTAATATCGGATCCTGATAATGTTTGTGATCCTGACAAGGCTGATAAAGCTGATAAAGCTGATAAAGCTGATAAAGGTCGTGATAAAGGTCGTGATAAAGATCGTGATAAAGGTCGTGATAAAGGTTGTGATAAAGATTGTGGTGTTGATTTAATATCGAATTCTGATAATGTTTGTGAAAAAGGTTGTGATAAAGGTTGTGGTGTTAATTTAATATCGGATCCTGATAAAGGTTGTGGTCCTGATAAAGCTGATAAAGGTCGTGGTATTGATGTATTATTAGGTGTTTTTATATAATATTCACTAATATCACTTGAATCACTTGAATTCCTCGAAGTGTCAATTGTCAACGTTCTAGGTCCTGATTTTTGTTTCTTAACGTTAAAAAATTTTTTTAGCAATTAAACGATAATGCACGTATCCATGCTACAAGAGCGATTATCGTTATTGTAGATTTACCGTTACCTGTAATTTAGAGAAAAGCCGTGTGATTTTCCGTGATATAGCCATATCAAGACGAGAGAATTTTAGTTAAAGGAAAGACAAAGGTTCTTCTTTTTTTCAGGACCAAGTGTTTTTTTCTCGTTAATATAATTATGTTTCAATTGGACCACTATATATGCCAGCAACCGTCAGTATTGTATTTTACGAATGCATACACAAATGCTATAATATGTTCGTTGATTGGTTAATCGTTGATTCAGTACTTACATTAACTTACATTGATGTAATAAATAATATCTACAACCACGTATTTGTACTCTCTAAATCCTAGTCCTAAAAAGTGGTGCTACATATATGTATTGTACGTACGCACACATACGTATAAATACACCAATTTTCTTAAATTACTGTATTACGTCTAACCTTATGAATACGTAACGTACGTACAAATATGTTTCTCGATATTTTATTTTATTCCTCACTTATTATTACCCTATAATTATATCCCCGTTTAACTTATTGAAGTGAGGATTTACAACAAACATATTTATACAAAGGAAATGCTTCTTTGTGATGACCATTAGAAACATTAAAGCACTTAAAGTTTCGGATTAAACCATGTTTGACAAATTTCTAAAAATGTCCTATTAACAAAAATGGTAATACTTGCGTTCATAAGAATATTAGGTTAACGTTAATATAAATATTAGGATAATAAAGTACGTATAAAGCTTTAAACCATTAATAAAAAATCATTAATAAATTTTGTTTGTTATTCTGATAAAACATCAGGTTACAAACAGTTGGTTATGTGTGACTCCAAACTTCTGGCTTTTCAAATTCTTATTTATTATTTACCAGCCAACAACACGTTAAGATACGTATCATACGTGTCTTTGATTAAGGCTGAGTCCAGTAAATAATAAACTTGAAATCACGAATTCTGGTTTTCTTCTGGCGTTACTCACATCGATATATTTGGACGCTCAAACTACCCCAAACTATACGTAACACACATACCCATGAGATGTTTTTTTTATTTATGTAATACAGATTGTTGTACATACATCGGCGCATGTTTTCAATTCAACGTCAACGAAAAAATTTGACATAACTACCACTAC
>CAJVPZ010002391.1:0-12499 GCA_910592135.1 Racocetra fulgida | reverse complement strand
TATTATAATGAATAAGAGGTGTGTATTTATATTTATCTTTGTTCTTCTCAAAAAGTATTAAGATTTCTTCAGTGATTAGCCCAAGATGCATTTTTTTGTTAAAATGAAGGTTGATGAAGGCCCAAATGAAAGTGTTCAAGTTAGAATGAGGTATCTCTATTTTCTGTAAAGTTTATTATACCACTTGTGTAATTAGAGTTGTTAGGTGTAGGTTATTCTAAATATAAATTAAAAGATGCATGATATTTTTGAGGCTGTTAAGACATTTTGGGCAATGGTAGTCAAGATACTTTGTCATATTTCTTTAATGAAGTAAGAGATAGACAGACAGTTCTTCTGATAGCAGTTTGATCTTAAAATTTTTTATTATTAAAAAAAACAGGTCTATATTTAGAGCTAGTGATTTTACACTATAGATAATATATTATAATGTCTGTATCTAGTTAATATTCTTTTAGGATGCATGCCAGTTCGTAATTTGTTGTTGTTAAACTATGCAAGTTGATTATTAATTTGGTATACTTGTTTTAGTATATTTTATAGCAGGTAGGTACAGGGATTGTTAAATAGCCTTGGAATAAAATGGTTGTGTAAAAACTGCTAGGGTGCAAAGTTTAGTAGAAAAATAGTATTTGTGATTTCATGAATTTTGGTGCTTTTATCAAAGGTAGCTGTAATTTTTCAATCATAAGTTAGTGTTCTCAGTATTAAGAGTAGATATATATATTGTTATTTATCTAGTATAGAATAGTTGTATGACTAAACTGAGTATATAAAGTTGATCAGATTGGCAAAAAAGAGATTATTTGTATGAATCTTGATAGAGATTCGTGGGTTTGTTGTTATAAGAATAAAGTTCAACAAAGTAAGTAGTATGTATATGTATAAAGGCCAAAGATTGGTATAATAGCCAAATGAAGCATAGCTGTATTAAAGGTAATACTTTGCTACAATATGCTAATTGTTTTTTATTATCTAATAAGTACTTGTCATAGTTAGTATTAGAGTTTTTGCATTAAAATTAGTTTTTGTAAGTATATCTTAGAGTAAGATGAGAGAGTTTATAAAGGCGCAAAGAGGTCTAGCCAGGGTTGAAAGTGTTCTTGGATTGTAAAGTGAGGATGTATAACAGAGCTAAGAGCTAATACTTTTTTAAAATCATTTAAATCAATGTGTATCTTTTTCTTGCAATCTACTTGAAGATTATAAAAAGGCTTTATTGCATTAAAATAGCAGTATTTAAAATGATAATAGTGATTTTTGAGACTATAGCCCTGGCAAGTGGTTAGAATATTATCCAGTTGTAATGTATAATATCGAGTTTTAAGTGTTTTGTTTAGTGAGTTGTATATTTTTCTAATAACTAGTTTGTTTGTAATTATTCAGCTTTTTTTGTTATGGGTTCAGTTGGTTAGAGTATAAGAATTTAATCGTAAAAATATTAATAAAGGATTTGTAAAGCCTGCTATTAGTTCTTGAATTGTATAGAACTAGCGTGAACATTGGCCACTAGGTATTTTCTTGATATTGTGATAAAAGTTATTCTATTCTAGAGAGTTTAGTATTAGTTGTATTTGAAAATTGTTTAATACTAAAGACATTGTAGTTATTTAGTTTCTCTTTGAGATATAAAGCTCTAGGGTAGTTTAAAAGAATCTGATTTATTGGAGTATTAGTGAATTCTTTTGGAAGAGGCCAGTTGTCTCTATTGTGTAAGGTTTATAATCCAAGTATATATAATGCCAGTATTATTTAGTAGATTTGTGTATGGGTTTGTATAGTTAAAAAGACCAGGAGTTGCAAAAAGATAAATTTGTTAGTGTTTGCTGCATCATATAGTTGTTGTAGCCATAGTTTTAAAAGAATAAGTCAAAGCTAGAGTGGTTTAGATTTTTTTGAAGCATCAGTACCAATAATGAGAGCTTGACTTAAGCTAAGATGTTTAATATATAAATGTCTAGATTATATATGAAGAAATTAGAAACTCCTTGGCTAGTTTTGCTTTATTTTTAATTAGTTAAATACAGGTTTTGTTAAGGGTGTTTGTTTGTGAGGCTAAGAGAAAGAAAGAATATAGTTGATATAAAAGGTGAGAAGTAATAATACTATTGAATATATAGATTGCTTGTTTTTTTGTTATATGGATAAATTGTAGCTTCTTTAAGTTAATTACTGCTTTATTTATAATTTTTTTTTGTACTAATGTTGGCTTTCTATTTATTAAAAACCATGCTTCTAAGTATTTAAATAGTGTTTCATTTATAATTACTGCTAATTATTTATTATCAAAGGTTATAGTTTTATCTAGAGCTATTGAGTTTGTAACTAGTATAGATTTTGTAGCTTAATCTTTATGCTAGCAAATCTGTAGAACAAGGAGGCAGTATTGAAAATTTTAGTAAGTAATTCTTTGTTTAATGCAATTTATAAAGAGTTATCTATATATGCTATTACTGAGGCATGAATTTTCTTTGGCAGAAGGAAGCTATTTCACTATAGAATCTCTGGTGCTTTTTGTGTATTTTAGATATTAGTGGGTTATAATAGATTTTTCATAATAAAGAGGATATTGTCTCTTCCTAGTCTATATTATCTTCTACTAAATATGATGCAGTTAGGTCTAAACTTATAATTACTTTGTTCTTCTAATTTTGAAGCAGATATGATAGTAAATTTATAGCCTTCTCTGAGATACATATATGAAGTTAAAAGCTTTTGACATATTTTGTAAGATAATTCAAATTTCTTTCATATTCATAGTTGTATCTTCTAAAATATAAGTAAGCTGTAAAATTGATTGGAGTGTAAACTGAAAAAGAAAAGCTGTATAGTTATAAGAGGAGAATGTTTGATTATGAACTAGAATATTTGTAAGCCAGTTAATAAAGATCTTTGTAAAGATCTTTCTGATATAATCAATTAATATAATAGGGCAGATAATGTTGAGCTCATAGTTGTAGTATTGTTTTTTTAGTATTGGCTATATATTAGCTATTAACCATTGATCTGAGATTATTTCTTAAGCTAGACGACTATTTAAAATGTTTAGAAAGGAAGATAGAGCTACTAAAAGTAAATGTTAAAGGACCTTATTTGAGATCCCAAGAGGGTCTGTTGCTTTTCTTTTAGATACTAGCTTTATGATTTGTTCAAGTTCAGTTATAGTAATGAGAGTAAGCAGATTGTTATAAATAGTTCCTTGTATATTACTTAGTAGGAGATAGATTGATTCTCATTCTTCCCAGAGGGTGTTATTAGAGGATTGCTTTTGGTCCACAGCTTGAAGTATAAACACACTGCCTCTTTAATTTTGTCTTTGTCTGTAATTATTTTATCTGGTAGAATAATCTTTTCAAAGCTAATTGGTTCAACTCTTCTTATAAAATGCTATCTATTATATGGTTAGTATTGTTCTTAAAGTCTAAATATCTATGATTAATGTAAAATTTAATTTTTCCACTTTGCTTCTACCTTTTTTCGTAATTCTGTGCTTGCCAGATGGTGTGTTTATGCTGTTTTATTTGGTTTACAATGGCAGTGAGAGAGGATGTAAGTTGTTTTTATATTATTAATGAGATATTAATATCTGTTAAGGTAGCTGCTTTAAATAAATGTCAGTTTACTTTTGGCAAGTCAATCAAGAAGTTGTTCGAGAGACAATTTAAGCACTTAAAATATTTTTTAGAGCTGAGTATAGTTTGGTTGCTTTTAGTAATAAGGTATAGAAAGGTTTTAGAGCAGTAAAGATATGTAGAATATATTTATTCATTGCTTTCTTAACTTTAGCTATCTAAGAATTTAGGCTTTATAGTGCTGTCTTTGTCTATATTTAAGAGAAGGATGGAGTGTTGATTAAAGAGATTATTTATTAATTCTTTGAAATTATCCCAATTTTTCGATATTATTTTCTTATACAGTCAGACCCCCCTAAATGCACCCCCTCTAAATGCAACACCTCTCTAAATGCACGTCTTCTTTTAGGCCCAACTAATATTACATATATAGATTTTTACCTCCCTAAATGCAACACCTCTCTAAATGCACGTGCTAGAGCTGGTCCCGACGACGTGCATTTAGAGAGGTCTGACTATACATCTTTTTTTATTTCTTAGACACTTTTGTGGTGAGAAATTTGTATACCATACTATATATAAGATGCAGTAATCACTTTTTAAAATATTCAAAGCATCTATTAATCAAGAAATGTTGAATGCCAAGAGTATATCTGAGAAAATCTAAAAGTCATTTATTTAGCTAGCTGCAGTTGGGCTCTGCCAGGTTGGTACTTAAATGCTATAGACCATTAGAAGGCTAGTCAGATTGGTTGCATTTAGATTAGAAAAGATAGAGAGTTGTTTATTCTGAAATTAGTTAGCATTGAAGTCTTCTAGAATTATAAGATATCAGTTTTTAGCTCTGGCTTCAGTAGTCTAAATAAGTAGCTAAGACTGGGTTGTTTCAGAAGAGAGGAGTAGTTTGATAAGAGGTAGGTTGAAATAATATAAGAATTGTTGCTATTAGGAAAGTAGAGATCAAGGCCAACTGCTGTTTCAAAAAAGGTATTGATTTTGTAGATATATGGTTATAACTGGTTGCATATTATTAGGGCTGTTTCTAGACTATTCTCTTGTTGGTTTGGTCTATAGGGTAAAAAATTTGAAGTATATATTTTGTAGAATAGATTGGTTAATGATTTCATTGTTAAGTCTTTTGGCTTTGTTTCAGTGAGAGAAATTATATATAAGTTTTCTTCTATGCAATATTCTACCCAAGTTTGTATTTTTAATGAGTCATTAAATCTTCTAGTGTTGTGAGTAACTATATTAATTTTTTTGTATAGGTCAAGTTCTAATTGTTTTGATATATCTTTATTTTCTGCTGATAGCAGCTTTTTATAGAAAGATGTGTGCTTATTGATTGTTAGTATTAGGGTCTAACTCTGCTTCTGACATTTGTATGTCTATTATTGTTGTAGATATTTTTTGTAGATCAGATGTCATTACAGATATTTCTTGTTTCTTAAAGATATCGAAAGATAGCTCAGGTAGGTCTATCAGATCAAAGATATATTCAGGTACTGTATAGTATATGAAATATTCTTGAAGGGTTTTTAGTATTAGAGGGATGTTGTGGTATTTTTTATGAAAATATTTATGTCAGTAATTTCTTTTTCTATAAGAGCTGCTTGAAGTTTGTTAGGTTTGATCCTGTCTTTGGTTTTTCTTATTCTTTTTTTTTATATTAATCTAGGATTGAGGTATTATATTAAAATAGTAGTGTTTGCGTAATGCTTTAGCTATAATATTTAATTTTTTAGAAATTGAGATTAGTAGCATCAAATTAATCTAAGTAATTAGTTAAGCATCTTCAGATAAGTTTGGGAGGTCTGTATAGTTGAAGTTACAGTATACTAATAATAGTAGTGTTAGAATATTATAGATAGATAAAATACTTTTGATAAAAGTATTTGTTACTTTTTTATTTTGTAAAGGAAATACAAAGTTTGTCATTTTTAGTTACACTGGGTTTGAGGTCAAATGTTTGCGAGAAATAATATAATTATTAGGAAGTCTTGTAAATGAGTAGTTTATCCATAAGAATTTAATATACTCTTTGAAGTCTTTTTAGTTTTTGGGCAGAAATAGAAATATCTCCTTTAGTTTTGGTATTAAGTTTTGTGAAATACAAAGTAGAGGTTGCTTAGAAGCAGGTAAGTCAAAGTATTCTACTGAAATTTGTTTAAAGAAGTAGAACTTCAGCAGTAATTTTCTATATTGGTTTAGCTTTTGTAGATCTGCTCTGCTTGTAATAAGAAATAAGTGTTGTACTTTATCTTTTAATTGCTTGTAGAAGGTAGGCAGAAGCTCTCTGATATCCACAATATATATATCTGGCATTCTATTAAATAAGAATATTATCATAAGGTCTTAACTACAGGTATGGTAAGTTGCCTATTTGAAATTGGTAAATTAAAAGGAATTGCTCTTTATAAGTAACTGAGAATCAATTTTGGTTTAGCAGATAAAGGTATTAATACATCTGTAATAAGGTTTGAGATTGTCTATCACATCAAGAAATTTTTTGAAGGGATATTTATCAATTATAATCGAATTAATCGATTAGTATCAATTAATTTTAATTGATTACAATTGATAAAGAGGTTACTAATTGATTAGAAACACTATCGATTATATTCGATTATAGATATATATCGATTAATACCAATATAAATCATTAATTGATTAATATCGATTATTAAAAAATTTGTAAATTATAATCAAACTTTGACAATAATTTTCTCAATAACTAGTAATTAGAATTAGCTAAAATTTTTACTAAAGATAGTATTGATATTCCTCTATAATATATTTAAATTTTATCTAAATTGGTCAAGTAGTTCGTGAGTAATTGCTTCTATATGATAGTTAATTTTTTAAAAAAATCAACTATTATATAGACATGATTACTTAGAAACTACTTGATCAATTCAGATAAAATTTATATATATTATAGAGGAATATTGATACTATCTTTAGTAAAAATTTTAGTTAATTCTAATTACTAGTTATCGAGAAAATCGTTATCAAAGTTTGATTATAATTTACAAATTTTTGATATATATCATTAATAATTATAATCATTTATATTCAATAGGGGTGCTATTAATCGATGATAATTTTTTGATTTTAATTAATTACAATCTAATTTTAAAATTTTCTGATGCATGTTGTTTCAAAGTCAAGATGTTTTGAAATTTTTGCAAAGCCCACTAGATAAAATATATATTATGTAATTTCCTAAGTAGCTAAAGAGTTAAAGTTTAGATTAGTTAGATAGTTCAGGGCTAACTTTACCCACAGTAGTTTAAAGATCTGGTCTCAGTTTTTTGTTTTGTAGCTAAGACGTTATATTGTTTTTTATATGCTTCCAAAGTATTAAAGAATAAGTCATTGAATTTTTTTTTGGTGTTGTGATTTAGTTGCTAAAACTTGAATAAAGCTTCTAAAAAATGCTGTATCTCAGTGAAAGAATTTTGCTATTATTGCAATTAGGATATAGTTAGTAGTAGATTGTATCGAAAGCTTGTATTTTATTAATTCTTTGAAGTCTTACAAAGAAGTTAATGTGTTTTTAATCTTTGGACAAGTTCAAATTGTTGTATTGAAGGGCTTCAATCTTTTTTATCTAATTTCTTTTAAGACTGCTTGTATATATTCTTGCCATTTTTTTTTCTTATTATTGATGAAATACCTATTTGGGGTCTTTCTGATTTGTTTGGAAGATCTTTGCTAACTGCTTGGCTGTATGATATTTTTGTTTGTAGCTGTTTATCTAATACTGTATCATAGAATGAATTTCTTCATTGTTTTCACTATTTAAGTTTATCATGTTCTGATCTATTTCTATATTAGATAAAGTATTTACTAGCTGGTTGGGTTCAGAATCTGATTCTAACAGGATTAGATTGTTTACTTTTCCATATTGTTCTGTTGCAAAAGGAACTATGCTAGATATAGTAGAACCTAGATCAGAACCTGTTTGATTTGTTCATCTGCAAAAAAATTATATGTCAGAGATTGCTCTGAGTCTTGGATAGGATTTGTTGTTGTTTGAGGTGATGATATCATTTCTGTCAGATTCGGTAATAAGCTAAAATTTGCTATTCTTCAGTATTTTCTTCAAAAATATTATAATTAGCAGTAGATAGTATAGAAGCTAAAGTGTTATCAACAGCTTTAAGCTTTCTTTTCTTGTTTTGTATATCTATTAGATTACTGTTCTCTATATAAATGTGTATAAGTAGTGTCTTCTTTACTTGAGGACTTATTGGATGTTTTATAGAATAGGTAGGCAAACTCTGCAAACTCTGCAACTTTGTTATTAAAAAATTAATAATTACTAATTATTAGCGAAGCTTATTTCTTATAGCCCATCTATTCTATAGAACATCTGACTTATTATATGCTTTTTATTGTTTTTATTGTTATTTTTGTCAGTTGCTAATGTAGTCGATAACAGAGTTAAAAAGAAGACTGGAGTACAGAAGACTGTTTCTCTATTTCATTTAATTTTAATGAACTTGTCTGTTGCTATATTGTTATTTTGTAATAATAGTTATTTAGTTATAGTATGGTCATGCTATTCACTCTTTGCTGTTTTTTTTTTATTTTATTTGTTTATTTATTTATAAAATTAGAATCTATAAGAAAGAGTTTTATTACAATATATTTTATATATAGCATAAACATTTTTATTACAATTTAGCAGAACATTAGGTTCTAATATAACAATATTTAATATCAAAATATTGCAATCTGTAAGTATATATTTGATAAATTCAGAAATATATTCTCTATTTTCAATTTATTTACACAAATTGCTAATAAATTATTTAAAATATTCTAGTATATTATCAAAAGGTCATTAGTAATCAAAGGTTCTCTAAAAAATAGTTAGTCGATGATTTCTTGATTTTCAGCTAGATGTTCATATAAAGTAAAAAGAAAAAATTAAAATACTTTTTATAATATTATATATGATATCTGTTATATAATATCAAAAATATTGCTATAGAAGAATATAGAAGCTTTGAAGTAGATATTGTCAATGCAAAAATACCGTTCCTGATAGATCGTTGATACTGTTCCTGATAGGGTGGGAAAAAAAATCGATTTACATATCGTTCCTGATAGGGTTCTAAAAAAGGGCCTCTAAAATACTATTCTACTATAATGCAAAAAGTTAGGATCAGGTTCGTTTTTAGAACTCTATCAGGAGCAGTACTCAAATAAAAATTTTTTTTAACTCTATCAAGATCAGTATTGCTGATCCATCAGGAATAGTATTTTTGTATTGTCAATTACTGCTAGATTTTATATATTAAACTATTAAGTATATTTTCTTTAGAGTTTGTATATTGTGTCTTTATTTTTTAAGATGATTTTTATATTGCTTAGTATATAATATAATATATAAAGAATAAATTAAAATGTAGTAACTTAGTGAAGTTGATAAGTTGTTGCATCTCCAAGCAGCAGAACAAGAGTTCGAATCCCATTGATAATAAAATTCGAATTTGTAAAATATATTATAGCAGACTATATAATATATCAATTAGATCAGCACTTGTAACCTTGGTTACACCAACTTGTATTGGAAGGTTGTAGAATATAGTGTAAAGTATGAGTTATACAAATTCTAGATAAAGTAGCTAAATAAATCTAAGGAATCAGGGAATATAGAAGCCTGCTTGAGAAGTTTTGAGTAAAGAGTAGAACAAATCTTCAACAGCACTATATAAAGAATTATTATCTGGAGAATCGAATACCGAAAGCAAACTGAATGAGAACCAAGTATTTGGCAAAGCACTACACTAACTAGGCCATCAGATAACTAGAGGGAAAAGAATTTATTCAGAATACTAGAGAACACCCACTGGTCTCTTCCAAGTTATCTGGATTGAAAGTTTGGGGCACTAATGGTTGGTATTAAAGTACTATTGATAGTCTGTAAAGTGGGTGCTAGAATTTGGATAAACTTTGTAAAAGCAAAAAATAAGTAATAATAGTAGAGATAAAATGCTACAAATACTTAGTTGCAGTTGAGGCATAAGTTACTAAAAATCTAGGTAATATATATATAGGACATAAACCACTTTAGTAGGTTTATCACAAGAATAAAGAACTTTTCTATATAATAGTGTATATTTACTTTAAAGTCCTAAAGAGCTTTCACAGCAATTCTTCTTTAGAAAGAATTTTTGGCAATAATGCTAAGTTAATCAGAGGGTTTAATTAGATAATTTAAATAATAGTGGGTTACAGGTATAGTATATAATGTAGAACCTAGTAATAGGCAGACTACTTAAATTAGATACTCAAAAGGCACAGATATGGCTACCGTATATTGCCAAAAATAAGCTACCTTTCTTTTTTGAAAGAAAAATATAAAAATGTCTTATATCTGAAAATAAGTTACTTAATGATCATCAGTAGTTACTCTATAGTAAAGTCAAAATTTTACTAAGTAAATCGATATAACTTATTAAATAACAGTTGTTCAGAAGATCAAATACAAATATTTTGAAAGTTTCATTCAAATTGGATAACTTTTTATTAATATATTTTTGCATATTATGTTGATGAATTTTTTAAATTTTCGGTTAAAATTTCTTTAAAATTCATAGTAAATAAATGTAAAAATCAAAAGTCAATTAATAAAAAGTTACCCAATTTATATGAAATTTTTAAAATATATGTATTTTGATCTTCTGAACAATTTTTACTTAATATATATGATTAATTTACTTAATAAAATTTTTGTAATTAGCAAAAAACACTTTTATTTAATAATAAGCTACCTGCAAAATTTTTGTATAATTTTTTAGCCAAAAATAGTAGCTTATTTTTGGTCATATATAATAAAATATATTCTTGTCAATGTAACAAAGTCAGAGGCTATTTATATAGCATTCTGGCATTCAAACCAAAGTTAATAAAATATGCCAAACCTCTAAGTGATCACTTTAACATTAAAAAAAAAAAAGAATAAAGAATTTTTTATAGATATAATAGCAATTTTTAGTTTTGGTATATTGATAATATTATATATAAGCCAAATTTTTATATCAGAAAAAGCAATAGTAAATAATATAGAAGTTAATAATGTAGTAGTTTTTATTATTTAGCTTTTATTAAATAATTTTAATGAAAGTTCATATTGATGTCTCTTATTATTAATAACTATTAGTTTATATTATTGTAGTATTGTAAAAAGAGCTTGAAAAAAGCTATGAATAATAGTAATTAATATATAGACATAGTGTTCATATAAGCTTAGATTTTTTAATTAACTAATATTTTTTTAATTTCTGAACACAAATATAAAATTTCTCTTTCTAATTTTTCTCCCATTGTCAAAGTCTTGTTTAGAGTTATGAAAAACTTTGTCTTAATCAACTTATCTAATTTAACTTCTTTCACTTTTATTACTATTTTAATAAGTAATTTACTTGAAAGTTCTGATAAGTTATTGATTATTATATCATTAAAAATAGTTGAAAATATTTTAAATAAAAATTTTTTTTGTAGCTCTTGGTTGTTTAATTCTACTATTAATATTAACTATTTTTTAATAAGTTATAAAGCATCTCTTATATCATCATAATGTTTTTCAAATTCAGTATATATAACTCTTTTTTTGATTTGTCATATAGATGTCAATCATATTGCTAAAAGTACTTTAAGCATATATAATAAGCATGAAAATCTGAATATAATTTTTTTGCAATAGGTTCTTTAAAAAATGCTTAACATTTAAAAATATTAATATAGCGTACTTGAATATTATGTTTATTGACACTCTATAAATGCTGTATACAGCTATCATTTTAACTAATAAAATATTTTTTCTTATTACAAAATAAACAATATAAATATAAACAGTATTTTGGTTGATTAAATGTGATTGTTTTAAACCGGATACGTATCACTTCACTGACGCTAGTTTCGTAGACATAACATTTCACCAACAAAAATTCACTGAATGTCTATTTCACCGAAAATTATTTCGTAGA
Source organism: Racocetra fulgida (assembly GCA_910592135.1). Lineage (NCBI taxonomy): Eukaryota > Fungi > Glomeromycota > Glomeromycetes > Diversisporales > Gigasporaceae > Racocetra > Racocetra fulgida. The sequence goes on along the minus strand of CAJVPZ010002391.1, from coordinate 924 downwards.
CAAGTTTATTTCACCGACAGTTTATTTCATATAAATTCCACTAACCTTAACTCTAATTCTAACCTGACCCTAACGACAATGACCAGGATTATTTTGTCGTTGAAATAAGTTTCGGTGAAATAAACTGTCGGTGAGATGGAAAATAAATGTCAGTAAAATAATGTCGGTGAATTGTTGTCGATGAAATGTTATTTCTACGAAACGAGCGTCGGTGAAGTAAGCTGAACTGTTTAAACCTGATTCATAAAGTGTATTTTGATCAAAAACAAAATAAATATAATATATACAAATTAAGAAAGATAATTTTTAATATATTTGACTGTGTTTTTATCTATTTTTCATGTTTTAACCATTTGTCACAATTGCAATAAATTCATTATACTATTATAGTATTTTTTATTTCACCTTAAATAATATCTATAACTATATACAGAATTAGACTGAACTTTGTATAGAGGTCTCTGGAATTGCAATATCATCTTCATATACTAATGAAAAAAATTTACTATACAGGTTAAAATTTTCTAATACAGTTTCATCCCAATTAGTTTTTTTATCTTTATCATTTACTTCATTATCACTTAGAAAAACTTAGATATTTTTAAAAGCTATTTAGTTATTAATAAAACCTCTTTATTATAATTTTTAGAAGTGCTATATTCTTTAAAATCTGTATAAAAATAAATTCAAAATCGGTTATTTTTATAGCTAAATTATGTTATTTTAGTTGTATATTTATATAATATAGTATGATAATATAAGATAATATCATATTGGTATAGTGATAATTTTTTTGATCAAAGAATGCCACGAAGTGTTATTTTTTGAATAATCAAAAAAATTATTGCTATTGTTACAGTACCGTGGCCTTCTTAACAGCAGTACTATAACAATGACACGGCTACAGGGATCCTTCACAGGTTT
>CAJVPZ010002390.1:0-12500 GCA_910592135.1 Racocetra fulgida | reverse complement strand
TAATATTTAAATTTGCAAAAACGAAATTTATTTTAATATTGGCATTTAAAATGACCAAATTAATTTAATTAAGTTAACATCACTAGTTACAGTCAGACCTCTTTAAATGCGACCTCCCTAAATGCATAGTCTATGACAAATGCATGGCCTTAATTCATATGATACATATGACTTTTTACCTTTCTACATGCAATACTTCTCTAAATCTGTAAATGCAATATTTTTTGATTTTTTTATATGGAACCCTCGGACACTTGTAAAACTTCCGTTAAATTTAACTTCCATTCCACGGTCGTTGTGGAAAAATCCATTGATTATTATTTTGAACAAATGGTTGTGTATTGAGAGTCATTTGTTGCTGCGTAACTTGTTGTCGTTGAACAACATTTGGACGCATTGCTCTGTAAAGTACCATTTGAGGTATGTTCAATTGCAATTGTGGTGTTTGCTCTGAAATCACCCCTTGCAATTGTTGTTGATTTATGGGAAATTGCTGCTGAACCATGACACTTTGATTATTGCCTATTATTTGCTGTTGCGTTGCCATCATCATATCAACTTGCTGTTGCGAGTTACCAACTTGCACTTGAGGTGTGAATCGTCTCTGAATCACTGTAGGATTAGTTACTTGATTCACTAGCTGATTGGGAACCTGTCCACGTATCTGACCAGATAATTGTGCTTGAGCAGCCTGTTGGTGCCTTCGAAGTAATACTAAATACTGATGATAAGGAATTACTCTTCCATTACTAAGAGTGATATTTTGGTTTGGTTGTGGAGTATTTTGTGCAGAAGCTAGTTGTATTTCATTATGAATTGGATGTTGACTTGTTACTGGTCTAGGTGTTATTACGATAGGAGATTGGCCTGGAATTTGTCCAGGAGATTGCATAGGTGTATTTGGTGCTGATCGTTGTGAGGGTTGTGTAATTTGAACTTGTTCAGCTGATGGCATAGGTGTTGAAGGAGCAGATGTTCTTGAGGGTGGTGCAGGAGATTTCATTGGAGTTCTCGGAGATCTTTGTACAGGATGGACTTGTGTTTGTTCCTGTAATTGCAAAGGAGTTCCAGGTGTTGACTGAGAAGTAGATTGTATCTGATTTGACACTTTAATGGGATTCTTTTGAGCAGATATTTGATTTTGTTGTGCAGGAACAATAACAGGATTTTGGTTTGGTGGTTGTCTTGATGGTTGAGGAGACATTGTTTGTTGTAGTTGCATTACCATTTTAGGTGGAGGTATTTTTCCAGGGTTAGAAGGCTGTACAACTTGGTTTGTTGTAATACCTTGCCTTGGTTGATGAATTACCATTGGTGATGTAATCTGAACTGCTTGCTGAGTAGGCATTTGAACATTTATTGGCATTTGATTTGGGGTTTGTGGTTGAGCAGGCATCTGTTGATTTGGAAGTCGAATCATTCCTTGCATCGGAGGTTGTGGAGATGTCATCTGAACTATTGGACGGTTTGGAATTTGTGGACGAGTTTGTGGTGGTTGTATAGATTGGGGATTTTGTGATATTTGCATTGGAGTTGATCCCTGGGCAACCATTTGTTGTTGTTTTATAACGGGTCTCATTGGTTGCTGTGGTTGCTGTTGTTGCTGTTGCTGTGGTTGCTGTGGGCGTACATAACGCTTTGTTGGGCGTGGAGGTGGAGGCATCGACGACGATTCTTCAGCATGTCTTTTGATTACGGCTGCCGTGTAGAGATCAGAAATTGATGTAATTTCAGCCTTTGTACCATCTTCGTTAGTGTATTCAAACGTGGAAGATTTGATTTCAGGTGTGGATTGTTTAGTAAGAAGCTCTAGTATTTGGTAAGGTTCACTCTTATCAATGCTATGATTATTAAATAATTCATTTTGATTTGATTCTTGAGAATATTCCTCTGCTAATCGAACAATTTTTTCGGCATAAATTTTATTGGACCGCTCAGAATCGTCCAACAATTTATTGTTCATCATATATAAGACAACAAATGATTTAACGAACGTTTCATAATCTGCAGTATTCTCAAGTTCGCACCTATTTTATTGTAAATAGGTTAATAAAATGAAATTAAACTACAAAACTTAAAATAAATAACATATACTTGAGTGTTGGTTTACTATCATCAAGTTTAGAAAGATATCTTGAACATAAGGATGATGTATGGTCTCCATGTTCCTGCATATCATTTCCTTTGACCGCATGAACAATGACTTCATATTTGTCATTATTATCACGATATATGTAGACCAAAGTGTAAAGAGGATACTCTTTATTATCTAAAAAAGAACAAAAAAGTATATATATATATGATTAATGCATTTAATATTGTTGAAGAAATCAATACGATACTTGCCTGTTAAATCAGTAAATTGTCTTCGAAATTCTATGGTCCTTATAGGGTTAGAAGTATTCGTGATTGTACCTCGTACTGTTATAATAATGAAAAAAAGAACAATGATTATTTTATAGGTCGAATGAAACATTCAAATTAAACATGATTTATAATATATTTTCCTTGTTCAGAAGAAGATTCTAATTCAACCCTATTTTTTCCTTTACCAGCTAAATGCTGATTAGTTTCAGTAACTTCACTCTCTTGCTTGCGGAAGTATTTTATTTGATTATACTTTGGAATGAATTCCTTGCCAACACGCTGATAATTGAATCGTAAATTATTTAAAATATGGATAATTAAACTAATCAACGGGAAAGTTTGTCAGAACATACATCGTCCATCATAAACATCATCTTTTCAAGTTTGACACGTTTGGCGTCCTCCAATTCAACTTCATACGAATTAAGCTTTCGTTTTTTCTTTTTCAATTTTCTATGTGTAGGTTTGACAAATGTATCGTTAGTCGCTTGATCACGACGCAACATTGGATCAGGGTCCAAGTCAAGTTGCGGATGTAGTGCAAGCTTTTAGTGGATCAAATTCAATTAAAAGAAATTTTTAATAACTTATCATAATATCATAGGAAAGCATAATACAAGTTTATAAAAAAAAAGAAAATGACCTTACAAGCAATTGTGCTTCTACCTGAATGGCTTGTTCATGGGTCCATGAGCCACCCGTTTCTTGGTTTAATCGCAGAATTTCATCCCAGATGGATGATTGGTTATGCTTCAAAATTGACCTCTTGCCATTGCATTTTGGTTCACTCCGGTGATCCAGGAATTCAACTACAACGCAGCCTGAAACATAATCAAGAATGAAATTAATATTCTATCATTTGAACATTTAACCATAGAAAATAATAATGTATATTTGCCATCATAAAATTTGTACTGGTTTACATTTAACTCCGAAGTCCCATCCTAAAATGATAATTCGTAAATAAAAAAAAAAGGGAAAAAAAAAATTCAACACATTTCTACGAACTATATTCAGAAATTGATTATATGAAAAATCATAGTAATTTTTTTTTTAAAAAAAATCATACCAAATTTTTGAATTCTATACGTTTATCATAAACGTGAGCGTAAAGAGAAACTTGTGAACTATCGAGGTTTTCTGAGAATTGATTTGACATTCTTCGTCCCTTGACTACTACTCAGTCAAGCACAAAAAAAAAATAATAATAGTAATGTTCAAAGGTTTTTGAAGCAAAAATTCTTTTCACCACAAAAGTCCAACGGAAACAATTTTGAACCATTCGAGATCTATAAGTGGATAGAGTTTTTTTCCGTCGTGTAATACCACAAAACGGAATCCTTCTGCTATTTATGATATATTAGATCACGTGAAAGAATTTTCCATGATATACTGATACATACCTAAAATTCCGGTAAAATTGAATTTAGTATACATAAATTAAATACATATTTAACAATGACAACTATAATTCGAATTATTTCGCTTCGTCTGTGGTGAGAGCCCTTGCAGTTATATATGTGAGAAAGAATTAATTTTGAATCTCTTTCATATATGCACCTTATAGTCATAATAGTACTAGGATAATTTCAGTCATTTTATAGCCTTGATATTTTTGGAAATTTCCACGATGCGGTAAAGTTCGATCAACTTTTAAACATGGCCGATCATTTCACTATGTTCACGGACGCTTCTTTGGAAGTATAGACACGTAATAGAATAATGAATTATATTTTATATATAATAAATAATTTCATATTGACCATTTATATACTGTATATATACAGTCATACCCCTATAGTCACCCCCTCTATAGTCACTAGTCACAAAATTAATATTACAAATTTATTGTTACCAATTATTTATAACTATATATATAGAAAATACCTCTATATTAGTCACACCTCTTTATAATCACAGTATTTTGTATTCCAACGGTGTGACTATAAAGGAGTTTGACTGTATATATTATAAATAACCAGTGAAATTATAGAATTTAAATAGAGAAGCTACAAGTGGTTTTTAGACATAGCAGATAATAGATCAAAAACTTTAAATAAACAATAAATAAAGTTGTACATACATTCATCTGTATTCTTGGATAACTTTATTGCATAAATGCGCTAATAACTCAACGTTTCACGAAAAATGCTGATAGCGATAGAGTAAAAAGATCTTATCTTTCGTCATATCAAAGAATGTATAGTCTATTCTAGTCTTATTTTAAAAACGATCATGTGATAGACTCTGTTACACTAAATTGGTAATGCGTGTAACAAAGTGACAAGTATAAAGGCATGTGTGATCCTGAGAATTTATTATATTACCGTTTTTTTTCGCAAAATATAAACTTTTCAAGTGTAAAAATGATTGAACTTAATCACGATTGCCTTTGGCAGATCTTCTCTAATTTGGAACAAGATAAAACCTCTCTACACGCGGCGGTATTGGTTAATCACACCTGGTGTAAAGTCGCAATTCAATTTTTGTGGAAAAAACCATTTCGTTTCTTATATACATGTCGAAAAGCATGCACATGTTTGACCGAAAGTCGACACAAAAAAGCGAAAGGTCTTCTTGCTACTTTCATTACCTGTATTGCTCAAAATCAAGCTTCATCTGCCATTAATATGCAAGACTTTGTAATATGGACCAACACACCACGCACAGCCTTCGATTATTCATGCTTCTTGCGTCACATCGACCTTCATGATTTGTTTTTAGCTCTTATGGATGGCGTCAAATATTTAATATCTCATAAACATCTCGATTATGTAATAGCTTTCCAACACATCACAAGATTCCTCGCACCGGATGATAATTGGGAAAGCGCAGTTATTCAAGAAATGGCTCGCGATATCTGCAAGCTCTTGGTATCACATTGTTCTAATTTAAGATACTTGTCAATTGATATGGCTAATAAACAATGGTCAAAAGAAAATCATCGATGCTCAAGCCTTCCAAACATTTCTTTCTGGATCACTGTCAAAGAAATACCGGAAGAACTTTTATTGATCCCAACATACCCAGGTGCCACCAAAAGTTTATCACAACTGGTGGAATTTTATTGGGGTGCTACGCATTGGACATCTGAATTTTTGATCGCCTTATCAAAGGTTTCTAAAAGACTTCGAACACTCATAATTGACATGTCAAATTTCGGTAGAAATGAAAGTAACGATCATGCGCGGAACCTAGGAACCTTAATAAAAGTGCAAACAGCTTTACAAGAAATCCAATTCATCAAATGCAAACCACGTGTTTTACCATCAATCATGCAAGGACTTCGCACTCAGGCGAAATCTTTGCGTTATTTTCACTTTCAAGGAATGGTAAAAGATTGGAGCGTATTTTCAGAATTAGTGCATTTAACCAATATTCAAGAATTGAGTTTCGTTAAAGCCAACTTTCGATGTAGCGAGATTGAGATGTTAGCATCATCAAGTTTCCCAAGTTTGACGAAACTTGTTTTCGATACTACTAGTTTTCGTTTTCCAATTATCATACCTGAAATTATCATACAAAGTTCAGGGAGAAAACTTAGGACATTTTCGTTACCAGCATATTTTTATCCATCATATGATGGATTTACTCCAACAGTTGCGCTGTCTGTTGCTAAATATTGTCCAAATCTAGTGCATTTCGAATATCATACCACTAAAAGAGAATTTTCACAGTTGGTAATACTTTTCGCTTCATGTCAAAATCTTGAAAAAGTTATGCTTGCTGGTAATCCAGAAGATGCAAATGAATTATTTATAAAACTAGCTAATTTGGAACTACCAAATTTACGAGAGTTTGAAATCACCGCACAATGGTCTTACACTGCAATATCATTGGAATCATTTCTCATCAGATCGAAAGCACCGCTCCGATGTTTTGTAATCAGGTCTTCTCCATGCTTCTCTGATGATCACTTGGATGTCGTTTTACGATGTTTAGGCGACAAATTACATCGACTATATGTAGAATCAGCACAAGAAATGACTAAATTGATGTTATCAAAAGCTAATGAAAGTATTAGCGATTTTGTATACAAGATGATAGATGAAGTTTACAATCCCGGGTGGCTGTTAGAAGGATAATATTCAGTATATTTTATTAATTTCGTTTAATATAATTATTTTTTTAGTTATAATTTAACGACTTACCAAAAGTCATTATGTATATATCCCTAAAAGAATACTAGTATTATCAAAAAATTTTTTAAAAGAACTAGTTTTTTTTTCTTAAAAAAAAAATAATAATAGTAAAAATGTTTTTTCACTTAATTGTTCTTTTCACATGCATAATATTTCATGATGTATAGAATTAGTTAATTGGAAATTTGTTATATAATAATTATATAAATGACAAAATAAAAAGTTTGTTTTTAGGCCAAGACATCTTCATAGAAAAGTAAGTTCAATCAGTATTGTATTGTTAATGTTTCAATCACTTTTAACAAACAGTGCAATTTGGTTCAGAACAAAATCACACGCAAGATTTATGACTTCTTAGTCGAAACGTTGCGACGATGGTCTGCTGAAAAGATGTATTGTTAAAGAAAAACAAATTTATCCAATTATAGATATACTTAAGTAAAAGCCAAGTCTGTGTAAGAAGTGATCTTGAACAACAAATCACGATTCCACCAGAACACAAATTATGACATCAATTCTTAAAACACAGGGAAGAGTCGAAGTAATGGTTACCCGAAAAGACCACTTGTGTCACTTTGGATCTGAACTTGCGGAGCGGATCTTTGGAAAAAAAAAATAAAACACGGCTAGTTTGGGTCAAACATGATATTATATAATGATATAATTTTGATAAAAAAATTATTTCGCAGTTTTTATAGGAAATTGATATTTCCACACCCTTTTTTGATATTGCCACACCCCTGTTAATAAAAATCAATATAAATTATTAGAGTTCGGTTAGGGTTTAGAGTTAGCAGGGGTGTGGCAATATCAAAAAAGGGTGTGGAAATATCAATTCCCTAAATAAATTATATAAGATATAATATAGTTCTCCCATAAAATTACAGTTGGTACATAGTAAATTTTTTATATGACATGATTATGTAGGAAGAGACTATATAGAGGGTGACTGTAGAAATTATATTATTAAGTTGTCTTTTTTTTTTTTTTTTCTTTTTTTTAGTGAACATCAACTATAGTTTAAGAACACTTATAGCTATTTTTTTGTTCTCATGAGAACAGTCATTAAGTCTGAGATTTCGAACACTGTATGTGAAATAGAAAAATAATACGTCTTGAAATTTCTTAGTTAATTACTGTTGTAATAAATCATACTGAAATGTAAAGTTCTTCAAACTAATACCATCATGTTACTACTATTGATTCGCTTACTTCAAAAGAAATTGTCGAATTTTGGATAATGCAGTTAATACTGCTATCCTTCCCTCCGGATTTGCAAGATCAAGACCACTTAGTTTTTTATTCTCTCCTGGCCATCTTTTGATTGCAACAGAATATTTTTTTGGCAAGCCTTTGCCAAGCTCCTTCCAATATTTCACCGGAATCTTAGCCTTGTAAAACGTAACATAGGTAGAGATAAAGCGAACAGCAAATAAAACCTGATCAGAAATCTCACCAGTCTCACGTATGTTTTCATCACCACAGGCAAGTATTTCGCCAGCAATTTGCATTTCTCCATAGTGATTTTTAGGATCAACGTTTCGCAAACTTTTATCCTGTCAAAGATCTATTTAAGTAATCAAAGATTATTGACTTGCCAAACAATCAAAAAAAAATACATACTTCTGTAGCAACCATAGATATTGTTCCTTTTTTAACCACAAAGTCAGGAGTTGCCGAAACATAGGGCTCATTTAAAATATATAGTTTACTTGGTGAATGGAGTCTGATTTTGAAGAAACTTCAAGAAGTCATTGGAATAAGGTAATATGGCACAGGCTTCCTCAAGTTACTCACGCTATTTTAAAAGGATAATTATTCAGCCGAGCGATACGAAGAAGATCATCAACCAAGTCATCAGTGCTGGACTCGGGTATTCCTGGTGGGCTTCTCGTGACGAAATGCAGTTTATCAAAGAAGGTTTGAACGAGCCCACCGGAAAAATCACTTATTTCTCGAACTTCAAATTCTTCTTTACTGAGAACATCTCTATTTATTTTGGGGCAAATAAAGTTTTCTGGAAAATCTTCAATTTTTTCATCAGGAATAACGAGATCTTCGGATGCTGGCTTAAAATTCACTCTCAGTGCTTTTACATCATTTTCCGTAAACTTAGATGCTTGAATATTGATGTGATTCGGATGATTAAGCAGGCTTCTGACTATATTTCGCGAACCCTTAGGGGTTGAGAAAAATTTGACGAATGCAGACATTGAAAAAAAAACCCCCGATTATCGAGTAAGCCATGTGCAAATGTAATTTTTTATAGGATCCTAGCCAGTGATGTAAATTGGATACGCGCAGTACACGCAGCGTACATGCTCTTAGTTTTTCTGCGTAGCGTGTTAGGCAGCACTTTTCTTAATAGCGCCTATTATTTTTTAGTTTCAGCATATAGAGCGCATATGAAATTAATGAGTTACGCTTACTGTATGATTTTTATGGATAATGTACTAACACTGATCCTAGCGTTACCAACCTAAAAAAAAATTCTAACGTTGGATATATTTGCTTTGAGTTTAGGTTACATCTGATCTTGAAATTTGATTTGACCAGATAGCGAATTTTTTAGATTGGTAACACGGGCATTTTTTTTTTATAGCATCTTCGAAGGCTAATTAGACTATCGGGTCATGCGCAAATTGAGATTTGTTTTATGGTAACAGAAAATTGTATTTGTTGTCACCTTCAAAGACTCGGAACTAGGTATTTCTCACCTTTCTTTCACTATGTAAAGATAAAACATACAAGCGGAAAATTCGTTTATTATTGCAAAGTCGAGACGGAAGGGCGAATTTCATGACCAAAAAATACCAAAGGTTATATAGATATGAGAAATTAGAAACATGCGATATTTGCAGATTTGATTCTATATCTGATATCAGATATACGTACGTACGTATCTGTATATTTTTGGGGTGTTTTTTTTAAGGGTGGGTTAAAATTTAGGGTTATCGTAGAATATATCACTTCGTCTGTTTTTATACAGGACTTATTTTGTTATTAAATTTTTTTATAAACTGCCGTATAAAAGACCCGGGGGTCTTGTATATAACAGTTTATAGTATTTTTGCCAATTTACACAATCATGTAAAAATAAAAAATGGCGAGGTCACCAACCCCCTTCTTTATTTAATAAATTTTTTTTTTTTGCCGGAATGACAATATGCAAGTATTTATTTTTTGTTTAAAAATTTTTGGAGTCTAATAATGAACCATCATTAGATCTTGTTTTTAAAGTTACAGTATCGATTGTCCTTGTTCCATCATTTCGACACAACAAAACACATGATCTTATATGCACAATACAGCCAGCATTATTATTGACACAGCACGGCATGACCAGCATTACGGGGCAGAATTAAATCACGTGCATGCTGTGTCATAGCGTCACCGAGAATTCAAATGTGCACCATAATTCAGACCACATTACATGACTCGAATAAATTTTCGGCGGCTAAAATGTGATTATTTAGCATCACAGTTTCGTTGTACTGTACGTACAATCAATATAATCATCTCAGCGTTGTTCTTAGGACAATATCTGAAAAATTGATTAAGATGTTTGTGATCACGTAGCCGATGTGTTAATAGCAATAGGTAATGCAATGTGAATAGCATTTTTTTCTGTGTACTGTATGCACCATTGTTAAATTCATTTGAATTCTTTTCTCGCATATTTCTCTTCGGGATTTATAATCAAATTTTTTATGCAATCATTTTTGTTCTTGCGATATATTTCACTTCCACATATGACTAATACTATCTGTTGCGTCCAGAATATGGGAGTGTCATTATCGCTGAATCCATATCAACTTCGATATCATAACATACGACAATGGCGTTATGAATATAGATTTCTTTTCCATCTTCGTAGTTATTGTTATAATATTAAGAGGTAAATGTCCAACTGGAAGATAGACAGATTAATGTTAGTCATGATCCTCGGGTTCGGGGAATTTGAGGCTCTTTCCTGCGATCACAATCTTGTGTTAGATCTTTGGCACCGTATTCTATAAGTTTCATAACCTGCAGTACCCTGATTTGTTAGGAAATCACGGCACCGAGGATCGTTTCTGCCAAAATGGAGTACTAATGTAGTATAAATGGTAGACATTAATTGGATAAATACACAATTTGGTCCTTCCCGCGAAAACTTTTCTGATACTCCAAGTTGCTTATCACCTGATCACACATGTATCTTTATAAAGACGGTTTTATTAACTTGTTATAGCGAATCTATGCGCTCAAATAGTGTAATCAATTAAATTAATTCCAATTCTCATTACATTAGGCAAAATTAAAAGTCAGGCCAGATTTAACGACACTGCCATGTGGAAGAATAACAATGAATTTATACAATTATACTAGAGAGAGTAAATTTAAACTATAATTAGGAGAGTTGGAAGTTCGTCCAAGATAGCCGTCAGTTTCTAGTGTGTTTTTTCTTGTTTGAAAAAAACTGCACTTCAACATACCACCGAAGAGAAGACTGTAGTTCATAATATTATAGTGATTTAATTAGCTGTTTCATTAAACCAACTTTTTATAACGTATCATTTTTTTTTTTAGTTTTTCTTAGAATTGCCGAGGATTAGAGTTCCGAACCGGATATAAAATTGTCTCCCGGATCACCCGTATAATCTGAAATCGGTGAACCGGTTGAAAAAGGTTGGAATAATCATGACGGCGAGAATTATGGATGACTAGTTTTTTTTAAATTTTCGAGGGCGGAGTTCGATTCGATATTATCGAAAAATAAAAAAAAACTGATTCAGTTCGAATCTGAGATCCGGACAATGCATGAAAAAAAATAATACGATAGTACAAATACAAACCTGTAAACAGTGTTGTGACCTGGGAAAAACTTTGATTCGACACCAATTTAGCGCAGGGCCACAGACATAAACTTGGAGACGATGGTGCAGTTAATGTATTCTCTCTTCGTCGTACTCGTTGCGGGTTTTATATTGTTATCATCGAACAATAGTGCCACGCGGTTCTCAAATAAGGTTAAGTTATCCAGTATTGGAATATGCGGTCGATCTGAAATACGAAAGTTTTCTAACTCCACGCGTGCAATTCGACTTTTATGTTTATTTCCTTGGTTATTATACTTGACTGGAGTATTGTTTAGGTACTTCCACCTAATAAGCAAGCACTCAGTGTACTATTAAGATAGTATTTTCCTAAAGCCAATCATTGGCCCGCACTTCTAGTACATATTAGACTTTTAATTAATTTTATGCATCGACCTCTATTTTTACAGGATGATCACCAAAATTCCGAGCCGGATGCATAGGAACTGGGCTGCATTACAGCTGTTATCATTATTCCTGGGACAAAATTAACTCAGCCGATTCGATAAGTTTTTTCGTTATATTGATATTGGTTATCTGGTCATTATCGATTAATAATTATCACTGTTGCATTGTAAATAGAGGTCGTTTAAAGCTACATGAGTTTCAATTTACAAATCGATTAGTAACCAATTTAAAACCCACGTACATACATACCTGGCTTTTAGACTATCTCCGTAAACAATAACTTATCGAATCGGCTGAATAATTATTTGGTTAGTTTTTCATGAAGTGTCCCAGGAATAATGATAACAGCTGTAAGCAATGTTAGCCAACAGTCTATAGCAAAATTATCAGCCGGGCATTTTTATTTAATGAATGGGCTATCGCTATGACTTCATTGGTAAAATTTTTGGACAAAATTAATCCATTCCGGCACATCCGGCCAGATTCTGATGCATTCCGACCCGGAATATTGGTGATCGTTAATGGAGTGCTCCAGTTAATAATAAAACATATAACCCGCTCCGGAGCACTCCAGATATTTTATTATTTGTTTTGTCTCTCATTTTATTACGATGAAGAAACATAAGGGTATTTCCCTTCTGCTATCGAGCAACCTACGCAGATGTTTATAGAATCGTGCAACATGCTCTTTCTTTCTCATTTTTCATTTTCTTTTGTATTATGA
>CAJVPZ010002389.1:0-12500 GCA_910592135.1 Racocetra fulgida | reverse complement strand
ATCATATTTTTTTTAAACCCGATTTATTCAAAATGATTTACATGCAAAAAAGGGCTGTTTTAATTGATAATACCCCAAATAGGCATCTATCTTTTTAGTTTCTCAGATTAATGCAATTATTGAACTTTCTTCATGTAACTTATGTATAACACAAATGCTCTATGATCTTCTAATCGAGTTGATGTCACCAAGGTTACAGAGATCTTGTTTCAACCGATTGATGAAAGACAGTAGTCATCATATAAGTAGAATTTTTGAAATTTGTCGCTAGTAGATTTCGAACCCTCTATTTAGCTGACAAGTCGCTTAGAATGTGACAACTTATCAACTTCACTAAGTCACTATACCCTTATTTAATACTTATTATTATAGTATATAATAAATGTGGCAGCTTATGTTAAGATTAGCTTATGCAGAGATTGCTAAGATTTGGGGTCCTCATTTAAATCTCTTAACAGCTATTAAAATCTACATATACTTTTTTATTACTAGGTAAATGCAAAGCATTGTTTGTCTGGAACTTATTTAATTAGTAATTTACTACTCAACCAGAGAGAGCTTATAGTATAACGTGATGCAGTTTAAGCTGCTTCTATCTAAAACTTTTTTTATACTAAGTTAATTACCTTTGGACCTTTAATTAAAGTTGTAGAGCTCATTAAGACGAATCTAATGGTAGTTGAATTGTTAAAATCAGCCTTGTAGATCATGAGATATCTTCAAAAATGTTTCGCTGACTATGTAAACCTCTCTTTCAACTATTGTTGAAAAGAACTGAAGATATCTTGTGATCTACAAGGCCGATTTTAATGATTCAACTACTATTAGATTCATTTTGATAAGCTCTACAACTTTAATTAGAGGCCCAAAGGTGATTAACTTAAAATAAAAAAAAGTTTTAAATAGAAGCAGCTCATATTCCAAAAACTCTAAAATTTTTGTGTAACTCTAAATCATGTGAGTGGACAGACGGAAAATGCAAAGTTACTTTTTTGATATTTTAATATATGATGCATCAAAAAAGTAATTTTTGTATCACAATGCATAGAAATAAATGGTCTGTCACTTCGTTCCAGACAATAAATACTACTTCTAATTTTTTTTTTTTAATGTTAAGGTGATCACTTTGGGTCTGGCATGTTTTATTGAACTTTGGATCAAATGCCAGGTCAACTACATGAGCTACCTCTAACTTTGTTACATTAACGAGGATACATTCTAGCCATATATCCAACTTTTGGTTGTCTATTTAAGTAGTCTTGCATATGTAACCCATATGAACTACACTAGATGCTATACCTGTAACCCACTATTACTTGAGTTACCCAATTAAACCCTCTGATCAACTTAGTGCCTTTGAGATATTCTCAGCAAAGAGAAACTGCTATGTAAGCCTCTTAGAGCTTTAAAGCAGACACACACTACCATATAGAGAGGTCTTTTATCCTTGTAGTAAACCTACCAGAATAGTTCATGTTCCACACATATATCATTTTGATTTTTGGTAACTTACGCTTAGACCGCAACCAAGTACTTGTAGCTTTTTACTTCCACTACCATTATCTACTCTGTGCCCTTGCAAAGTTCACCCAAATCCCAGCATCCACTTTATGGACTATTAACAGTACTTCGATACCAACTGTCAGTGCCCTAAACTTCCAATCCAGATGGCTCAGGAAGGATCAATAGTATTTTGAATAAATCCTTTTTTCTCTGGTTAGTCCAGCGGCCTGGTTGGTATAGTGCTTGCCAAACACTAGGTCCTTGTTTAGTTTGCTTTTGGTGTCCGGTTCCCCAGATAATAATCCTTTACGTAGCGCTATTGAAGATCTGTACTACTTCTTTACTCAAGACTTCTCAAGTGGGCTTCTGTATCCCTTGATCCCTTAGATTTATTTGGCTGCTTTACTCGGGTTTCATATAACTCATGCATTATACTATGTTCTACAACCTCTCAATATGAGTTGGTAAGACCAAGATTATAGGTACTGACCCGATCGACATGTCATACAGTTTTATCATAACACATTTTCGCAAATTTAAATTTCATTACCGGTAGAATTCGAACTCTTGTCCTGCCGCTTGAAGGTGCAACAACTTACCAACTACACTAAGTTGCCACACCCTTCTAACCCTAATTTCTAACCTAATTATAAAAAAAAAAGGACTATAAAAAAGGCTCAAAAATTTTTATAATTTTGATAATAAAATAATTAAATTCTCAGCATAAGCCAATCTCAGTATAAGCTGCCACAATAAATATTAAAATTAATTATTTATTTAATATTTAGTATTATAGTATAAAATAAGTATTAAAATTAATTATTTATTTAATACTTATTATTATAGTATATAATTAGGGGCATGCTATTTATTATGTAATTTTTATCATGGATACATGGTTTGGCAAGTGATTACATTACACAAAATACATAAATAACCAATCAAAAATAAGATATTAGTATTAGCAATTTAACAAATACAATCACATGATAGTAATATACAGATTACTTAATAATGATAATTAATTACGTAGTTTAATAATGATAATTAATTACATAGCATAATTATATATAAGATTTGAATATAATTATGTTACTTCTATATGAGTGCGTGAAAGTGAAAACCTGAAAACCAGATTTAATAATTTACTATGATCGGTTTCTATGTTTTCACTCTTATGCACTTATATAAGGGTTTTAAAATAGAATAGAGCAAAGCCAACTATAAATTCTAGCTAAGCCTGTTATATAAATCATATAACGATAAGGGTAGAAACCCACTAACTTGGATTTATTCTATTATGATCAAACCGGAATTTACTGCGGCTTTCACTTTATACTTTTAAATTTATTTCTATCTTGGTAATTTCTTGATTACGTTTTGTATAATTACTTCAAGCTAATGATTTTCTTTCTTTTATTATATAAGCAGCCTTGTTAAAATATACTTAATAAATTTGTATAGCATTAAGGGTGAATTAGTTTTATATATTGCCAAGAGAAGTTTTCGGGTTAATAATACATTTATGATTTTTTTTTTAAAAATCAAATATTAATATTTTAAACTTTATTCTTGCAATAAATGCTATTCTCAACCAAAGTGGCCAAAATACAAAAACAAATTTACTTTAGATCTACATGCAAGTGGCTAATTTAAAAGAGCATACCAGGAACAAAGTGATGAAATCACGAAATGTATAGCTTACCCAGAGAAAACAAAGTGGTACGCCCTAAAATCTAATTTCTGATTCAGTGTAATCATAATTATTACATCTTGTATACGGTTAAAATAAATATCCACGTTGAAATTGCTGCTAAGTCACGAACTTACACTACAAAATCTCAAATCCACTCATCGAAATCTTTATCATTACTCAAATAATAAACAATCATTAACTTGCTTATTGTTTAATAAACTACTAATTTACCCACCGCTAAAATTAACCCATCAATATTAAATGAACTAACTAATCTACTACTGAAACAGTAAACTCACTCGATGTTCTAATCAAACTAACCCTCTTTTAAAATCACCAACACTTATTGTTAAGATTACTGTTCCACCGTTGAACTTACCCATCCACTTTTGAAATAATGAGCACATCCATCATTAAAATCACAAAATATAGAAAACAGACAAATAAATCTTCATAGTGTCAAAATATTAATATATGTTGGGGATGATGCTGAAATGAGGGTCTCTATTTAAAAATATAAACCCTACTAACACTGAATTCTAATCTAACTACAAAAAAAGCTAAAAAAAACATTCCTCCAAAATTTTAAAATTTCATATTAAAATAAGTCCTGACAGTATAGATTGTTTGTTATTCATAAAAACATGTTAATCACAATTTTTTAAATGTACATTGATTAACTTATATATGTTAAGAAATTGTGAGTTGCATCAGAAAAGTTTCTGGGCCAAAATAGGACAACTCACTATACACACTAATACTACGATTCAAGCTATAACACTATTACTATAATAACCAAACCCTAATAATGGTAGGGCTTCGATCGAAGTGTGAAAAGACTTGGTCCGAGTAATCAGTGCTATTTTGAGTTTATAGAGGTAGTGTTTAATTCAGATAAGTGCCTTTTACATTCGTTTGGTGATTTAGTCATTGTTCTTACTACTTTACTAACACTTCTTTCGTTAGCAGGTACTAGAAAGGTGGTACAAGGTCACAGTATCACAGATTCACGAATCAGATACGTACATACGTACGTACGTATGATGACATTGATTACAAACTTAATCAGATCGATTTTTATATATAAGGGTTGTGTTACTAATACAATGCCTCTTTCTTACTAAATATATGAAACAATGTACAGAAGTCACAGAAACAAGAAAATACAATAACGTCAAACGATTTTTAACAAGCGGGTATAACGGGGTCAGAGACAAACACTTCTACTCTAATTTCGAAGGTTTGGAACTCCAAGGTTATCGTTATTCAGAAAATACGTTTTGAACTCACTAAGTTATCTTTATTCAGGGAAGAGTCTCATGATATATATATCTTTTTTTATATATATGTAATATAATAACAACGAACTATTCTAACGATTATTGCTAAGTACGTATTTACTATTTTACTACGTAGGATTTTCTGTAATTACACAATTAACATAATAATATCTATTTTAAGAATCTTGACGATCCTGTGAATTCTTAGGATTTTCAGAATTGTAATTTCAGAAGGATAATTTACACCTTCATAATGTACATAATTAAGGTTTTTATAAGTTAATCTACCTCTAACCAACACTAACAATTTATTAGGCCAACCCTATCGCTCAAGCTTTATCAATGAAATGACTATCGACACAATAACTAATAAAATTGGTCTATACGTACAATAATCATGAATAAATTTTTAAATCATTGACTAAATTCTCTTTTATTATTTTATTTCTAATGTATGTATTGTAATTAAATATATTTATTAACCCAAATAAGGCTTTTCGTTTCTGATTTCAGCGCGAAGCTACCTAATTTCTATATATTATTACGTGTATATACATACAGTATATATACTTACCAATAATTCTAATGTGTTACTCAGCAGTGTTTAAAATTCAAAATAAAAATTACTTGCACAAACTTTTATATATTTTTGAAAAATTTTACTTGCACACTTAGTAAATTTTTAAAATTCAAAAAAAAATGCTTGCACATATGCATCTTGTGCAAGCCAATTTTAAACACTGCTACTCCATATCAGATTGTATTTCACGCATATATGTAGTCATTTTTTTCCGGCCAATTCTCATTATGTTAAATTAATACTACAACGTCTTCAGCAACCCCAAGATTTGATTGATTATAAGATGTTAGTGTTTGAGATTTTTGAGGTCAACCATGCTTTACATGATGTTGGTGGCATTTATGTTCGCTATAAATTTTAAGGTGGGATAATATTTACCACATACATTACAACTCAAGCGTTGATGCATTTCTGATGAAATTGATGGACAACAGCGATCATATAGAGGGAGTTTCAACTTATCAAAATATTGAAGGGCATGTATTGGGTCAATAAAATGACCATTTCTGCCTTTGATAATGGGGGGAGAAATCTATTATTTTGATCTAGTAGAAGGGCAGCATCAGGAGTCCTATATTTACTGCAGCATTGATAATTTTTGCACTTTTTTATATCTATTGAGTAATGACATAACTGAACATGATTCTCAATCCATTTCCATGTTGTAGGCTCAAAATCTAAAAATGGCTGGATGATTTGACTAATATATTTTGTTATTACAGGTTTGCTATGTACATTATCCTTACTCCAAATATCACATAACTTTTGTTCAGTAAACTCAAAATTACGTCGAGCTAATTCTTCATCTATAACATTTCCTTGAGTATCTAAGTGTGACCCATACTCGTCAACAGGTAGTGTAATACCAGCAAGCTTTTCGGAAAGAGATGCCATTCTACGCTCTACAGGGTTGTAAGCACTTTAACCTGGTGCATGTGTACGAACTGTTAAATAATCAAGTTTAAGAACACTAAATAAATTACAATACTCAATGATATTTTTAAAATGTCTAGGATTTTCATCCGGTCCTCCATCTACGAGGAGGACCCAAATAGGTTTAACTTTGTTATACTTTAATAGGACAGAGGCAAATTGTTGATCAAAGACAAGACTTAATAAATCTGCCATGTGTGTTACTGACGATGTGCTTACGAAATACTCAGGTCTAATAAAAATAGTAAGCTGGCCAGTATGGAGGTTAGTGTTTGAATTTGTCAGATCAATAAGAAGATATACAGAAGGTATAAGTTTCATTTTATTTCCTTTTACAAAGTTGTGATCTTCAACTGTAACCGGCTCATTTATTGATTGTATAGTTTTAAATATATGATCTACTGCCAGAACACCTAACCCAACTTTGGCTTTATCATCTTGAGAGATGATAATAGCATCATCAGCAAAAACTTCAGCAAATACCTGAGCCGCTTTGACAGATGCCAAACAGTAATGTTCATCAATATGCTGCTTCATATTAGTTCTAGCTACAGATGCAAGACCAATTTTTGCTGGATGATGATGACGACGTGCGGCAAAAGTGTGTTTATGACGAGGTTCCAGGTATGTAGACAAACATTGACGAGAAAGGTATATATTATATTTTTCTTCTAATGATTCATGTAAATGTTTAATAGTACGAACTTTAATCACTGTTTTCCTTCTTTTAGCATAAGCTGCGCTGAATTCAACACTGTTATATATTTTGTCCCAGAGATCCGGATAAAAAATTGCTGCAGGTGGTCTTCCAGGAGTATCATATTGCTCAACAACATCTTCATTTATCTGTTTCTGCTTTTTTGCTCTAAATTTAGCCTGCGCCTCTGTGTGGCCCTTAAGTTTTTTTAATTTTTTTTCATTTTCTTTAATTAATTTTTTTTTTTCCTCAATTTGTGACATGATTGATTTTTTAAAATTATTATCTGATATCAGCAAGCATGACTTCTCATACTCCAATATTTGTTGGGTCGCTTCTTTGATCTTTTCAATTGTATCATTTTGCGCTCTTGCATTCTTTGCCGTAATGCTTTTATTAATGGATGTTCGTAAAGAACTTAGCATGGAAATAGATGAGGTTTGGACAGAATTGGTCGGTGGCGGTCTCATTATTCTTTGATATGAACAGATTATATGAGGTTTAGTAGCTAAATATGCTTGTATTTTCTTATGAATAATGGTTTCATTCTGCTCCCGAATTTTTTTCCACTCTGTTCGTGCATCACTTAATAACTTTTGTTTGTTTGGGACGATATTACAATGGGCTGCCTGCTCAGAATAAGCATAGGCATTACAAAATTCTTGGTATAAGTCAGTGGGCGGTTTATAAAAAAATTGTTTATCAAATTTAGGAGCCTTTAAAAAACTTTGCATTTTTTTATGATAATTTAAAACTCACAACAGTAGTAAGAATTTAGTACTTTTTTATGCCGTTTTTATACGTTTCTTTTACTATGTTCACATATAACCAGCATGACCAAACACCAATGCATTGATTACATTTTAAAGGCTACAGCATTGCTAGCCTGAAATATTCGATTACTAGATAAGCTTTATTTATCATTTTTCTGGCTCTCTTATGTCTTATTTAATTGATTTTTTCATTATTTTGCACCAAATTTTTAAAATCCAGATCAAGTGAAAGATAAATCAATACAGTAATTACAAATTTAAAATCAAAACCACTATTTTAGTATCTTTAACTACTCAAATAAGTTTTACTCATGCATCGCTCGTGACTGTTTTAACTAATCTCACCATTATTTATCCCAAAAACCTTTAAAATTCTATGAACGCCAAGCACAGTACTATTCATAGTACCCGGATCCATTCTGTATTCTCAGAATGCTAATAAGAACTACATGCATATTATTATGTTTTACAACCCTAAACCATGGTACCCGTTTCCATTCTTGGGATTTCCAGAATCTAAATAAGAATTGTGCATATTATCTTTAAACCAAACCATGGTACCCGTTTATTTCACTATTCTTAGAACCCTAATAGGAACTATATGCAGATGATTTTGTGAAATAAATTTCCCACACTTTGCATGATCATTTATCGTTTCTTAAATCATTACATGACAAGATGAAATTTGCAACTAGTTGACGCGAGATATATAACACTGATAAACATTATTGTCTTTTATTTATATATATATTAGGTAACTGCGAGACTACGTCGCACTAAAACCAGGAACGGAAAGCTTCATTTGGGTTAATAAATGTGACAGATCATAATGAAATCCAGATCAAAATGAAATTATAATATAAAATCTTGAAAAATAAAATTTTTTGTGGTGCATTTTTTAGGGCTAGGGGTTAGGGTTAGGAGTTAGTTTTAAAGTAAAGTTATAATAAACAAGTATTTGTGGGTTTTAGAAGGCCAACAGGTTGAGTAGAAAATGTAGATTTTATTTTAAATTATGATCAGATATTATTTAAAAATTTAATCATGATTATAATACGTATAGACCAATTTCATGAATTATTTTGTCGACAGTCATTTCATTGATAGAGCTTGAGTGATAGAGTTGACCTGAGATAGATTATGTACGTATATAAGTCAATGTACATTAAAAAATTGTTTTTATGAATAACGAACAATCTATACTGTTGGGATGATACCAAACTCTGGCTTATTTTAATATGAAATTTTAAAATTTGAAGGAACGTTTTTTGGCTTTTTTTTTGTAGTTAAATTAGGATTTAAATGTTAGTGTTTATAATAAAAAGTATAGGTAGATTTTGTAGGGTTTATATTTAAATAGAGACTCTCAAATTTCAGTATCATCCTCGACATATACTAATATTTTGATACTATGAAGATTTATTTGTCTGTTTTCTATATTTTGTGATTTCAATGATGAGTGCGCTCATCATTTCAAAAGTGGATGGGTAAGTTAGTGATTTGTAACGATGGGTGATTGGTGATTAATACTTTCAACGGTAGAACAGTGATCTTAACAATAGGCGTTGGTGATTTTAAAAGAGGGTTGGTGATTTAAACATCGAGTGAGTTTACTGTTTCAGTTGTAAATTGGTTAGTGCATTTAATATTGATGGGTTAATTTTAGTGGCGGGTAAATTAGTAGTTTATATTAAACAATAAGCAAGTTAATGATTGTTTATGATTTTGAGTAATGATAAAGATTTCAACAAGTGGATTCGAGATTTTGTAGTGTAAGTTCGTGAGTTAGCAGTGACTTCAACTGTGGGTGTTGTGCAGATTCGTGGCTTTGACGGAGATAGGTAGTAGTTTTAATAGTGGGTGAAGAACAAGATGTTCACGCTGGCAAATCAGAAATTAGATTTTGGGACCATATACTTTTCTTTCTCTGGTAAGCCATATACTTCATAACTTCTTCACTCCGTTTCTGGTATATACAAATACTATGAATTAAACTTGGATATAAACTATAAATAGTTAGACTGCCTATTGTAAATACAAAGTATGTATATACTTTAAATTTTTTTTATAATATGATATATAGTGTATACTAGATACGGAAGATCTTTAAATAAATTAACCAATTGGAATTAAGATCACACTATACATGGATGGAGGTAGCTATTAATAAAATTTTATTACGTAATAAATGGCATGCCTCTTATTAAGTCATTCTTTAAACTTAACTGATAAATTGGTTAATGCTATTAATATAGAAATATTCCTTTTACTTTGAAGTTTTTGAGAGATTATTGTTTTTTCAATTTTGGCCTATATGGAATTTATTGATACTAATTTAATCCAGATTGATATAAGTCTGGAATCTAAAATATCTTTAAGAATTGGAGCATCTAGCTCTTCTCTATTGTAATCTAACTGAAAGTTAAATATCTGGATAGCATTTTAGATTTGTCTTTAATTCATGCTGCAATAAGATTATTTATCTTATTCAGTTATTTTTTTTCAGTTCTATAAGTAAATTATATAGATGGAAATGTAGAGATTTTTTAAAGAAATGTAGCATTCATCCAAGAAACCTTTTTTCTTACTAAATAAATTATCTTTAGGCTTTTAACAAAAGTTGTAAAGCTTATCAAAATATAACTAATGGTGGTAAGAACATTAAAATTGGCTTGTAGTTCTTGAGAAATATTTAAAAAACATTTTGCTAACATATAAAATTTATTTATTTTTTTAAAGAAGATTTTATATAGTCAGTAAAACATTTTTTAAAGATTTTTTAAAAACCACCAAGCCAATTAAATATGTCTTAATGAGCTTTACAACTTTTGTTAGAAGCCCAAAGGTGATTTACTTAGTAAGAAAAAGTTTTCTTGGATAAATATTATATTTCAGTTCACTAAAGAATTATCTATTAATAGACAAATCATGAGTTATCTAAGCCCATAAGTGGAGCATACCTATCTAAAACTTTTTCTTACTAAATAAATCACTCTTGGGCTTTTAACAAAAGGTATAAAGCTTATCAAGAAGCATTTAATAGTAATAAGAATGTTAAAAATAGCTTGGTAGTTTTTGAGTAATATTTAAAAAACCTTTTCTTGATAAGCTCTACAACTTTTGTTTTTTTTCAAAGGTGAGGCCATGCCTCTATCTTTATTAAACTTTACAACTTTTGTTAAAAGCCCAAAAGTGATTTACTTAATAAAAAATAAGTTTTAAATAGTTGTATTTTACTTTCAGGCTTATAGTAAAATTTTATATATAAAAAAAAATTTTTTGTTTAGATAATTTGTGATTACTTATTAAATATGTAAAAAAAAAACTTAGCTTCAAAGAGGCTAGTTAATTATAATATATATATAAATACAAGAAAATATAAAAAAACATCTTAATAGTCACATGATTTATTACATTAAAATTTTTATTATATGATTTTTATAAATTATACAAATCGAAAAAATTACATTTTTAAAATTTCTAATAAAATCTTATTCAATACACTTTAGCACAAATTTATTTCTAAGGTTTAACAAATTAAGTGATATAAAAAATATAAAAATAAACTTTTGTTATAAAATACTATGTCACTAAATAGGCAATTATTTATTTTTTTTATACTGATGATATTACTATCATCGGACATGTGTGACACTCTTTTATTTATAAATCTGCATTATATCTTATACATTATAAATTTTCTATTCTATATACTTCCTTAATCTATACTCAGTCTTCTAACTACTCCTTTATTTGTCTTTCTGCCCACCAGTAGTGTTTTTGGTTTCAGCACCATCTGGTTCTTCTTTCAGTAATCTGTCTTGTGCTACTTTAGTACTTGCTGTTTTTGGTTTGTCTTAAGGTTTCGGTCATTCTTCTATTTCAGGTGTAGGCAGGTACCTCCTGAATATCAAATCTCATAGTTCTTTTCTTTCATTAGTTTAGTATTACTATGTTTTTAAGCTGGATTTATTTAATTTTTACATCATTTGTTGATAAATTCACCTTATCTGGTTGTTCTTGATCCTATGTTATATTGATAGACTGCATTCTATATATATGAATTTTGTTCTTTTCTTATATGAAAATTGTCCTCTCAAAGATCCTTTCAATCATGCAACTTTGTAACTGTGACCTGAAAGCACTAATTACTGTGCTATTGACCTACAGATTAGGCAATTATTTTGTATATTGTTGTAAGATTCCTTTCAAGCTTACAAGTTTTTTATATAAAAAGTGATTTATTAGGTGCATTAGAGTGAGAGCTTTCAACAAAATGCATCTTCAAAATGTGGATACATAATAAACATAGTAGTAAAAATTAGAAAAAACTATTTTACAATAAGAAGATTGCTTATTAATTTAGATATAGTTCATTTTTGTATTTAGTTTAGGCTTTTTGGTTTTTATTTTTACTTACAAAATGTTTTTTAAAATATTTTCATCTTATTTATTATGTTATAACACCAATCTTGAATTCATTTTGAAGTCTAATAATCTTTAATAACCTTTGTGAATAATATAGTAGAACTTTTATATTTTTCAAAATGCTTTAGAATCTTTTTCAACAACTGCTAATTTGTATATTTAATATTTTCTTAGACATGATATATATTCTAAAGATAGATTGATGATATTAGTTGAATAATTATAGTATAGATTTTCAAACTATCAAATATTTTTATTTCAAAGATTTAACTTCTAAATTAATATTAAATTTATTCTAAATAGAGGTTTGCAACTTAGGCTTATATCTATTCTTAACAAAAAGTATAAGAATTTGTATAAGTTGGCACAAGCATAAGCACAAATACAAAAATTTTGCTATGAATTTTGTAAGTATAAAGGCATAATTAATACTTTAATGCTAGTATTCTGTGTTTATGTTTATAAAAGTGTCTAGTGTTTTGTAATTATAGTATCCTTTAGATTGTAGTAGAACGCAAACAAATTTGTTTGCGTTTTGCACTTTTTTAGCTCTGATTTATTTTTTTAAAAAACCAAAATATTTAAATGAAACTTTGTACAATTATATTTG
>CAJVPZ010002388.1:0-12502 GCA_910592135.1 Racocetra fulgida | reverse complement strand
TAGAATAATTGGTGGGTATGTACGATCAGAGGGTTTAAATAGATAATCCCCTAGTCGGATTATAGGCATGGCATCTAATATAGAACCTTCAGGCAGACTACTTAAATAGGCAACCAAAAGTTGTATGTGTAGCTAATTGTACTCTCGTTGTAATACTAAATATAAGACCCACGTGATCAACAATTAAATATCAATAAAGCTCGGTCCCAAAGGACACCTTAAAAAAAAAAAAAAAAAAAAAAAAAAAAAATTGCTTTACAATTTTGTAAAGAAGTTTTATATGATTACAAGAAGAAAATTAAAATATTCTTACAAATTGTAGTAATATTTTAATTATTATTACCTAATAAAATTATTAATAAAGATATAAGCAAGGCTTTATCTTAATACCAAAAAAAAGAAAAATTAAAATATCTCAAGAACTATTAAACTAATTTTAATAATTTTATTATCATTAGATACAGAAAAATTAGCTTTACAACTTTTATTAGAAGTTGAAAAGTAGTGACTTTATAAAAAAATAGCTTTACTATAAGGTAAAGTAATATTAGTGGCTATATTATAATACTTTTTTTTTTTTAATTTTAAAAGATAAGACCATGCCTCTAACTTTATTGAAATTCAATTGAGTTCCTTTACAAGAAATATATATTATAATACATATATTAAATTAATACCAATTTTTACTATATAAAACTATTATTTATAAGCAAATCATGAATTAATCTTTTGAGCTACTTTTATTTAATAAGAGGAATGGCTAAAACCTAATGCATTTATATATTTTTAATTATTTAATTAAAATTAAAATAAGAGTTAATTAGGAGTTAAAGTAAGGTTTATAAATAAATTTGTCTTTCTAACATTTTTTATTAGTGCTCTAAGGCAGATTTAGATATTCATTTTCTTGTATTTTTTATATTTTTTATATTTTTCTTTGTTTTTGTCTTGAGCTGATTTAAATAAATTAAAATTTACAACTTGATTAGTTGTAAATCATATGAATATATCTGACTTCAGATGCATTTAAAAAATCTGTTTAGTTAATAATGTAAACAAAATTTTTTAAAGTTCATTAATAGTAGAATTATCATTTCATATAAAGTTAAAAGCTATAATAAATAGTTATATAGTAAAATTATATAGGAAAAACTTTTGTTAGTGCATTAAAGGTAGTTTATTATATAGGTTTTTAAAAAAAAAAGTGCTTGTTGACAAAACAAATATTTATTTTAATTATTCTATATTATACTTAATTCTTGAAATTTAATTTGTAAATTATATATAACTAGTGTAAGACCTGTCGCGTTGCTCCGAATCTAAATATCTTTATATATTATAGCTTATATAGGAAAATTTTATTTAAATATACTTAATTTTTAAGAATATCACTGTAATAAAATATGATAAATAACTAACAACATTACAAAATTTTAAAATTTTAATGATTTAACAATATAAAAAATAAAGCACTTATATATGAAGTTTTAAAAAGGCATAAAAATTGTATTATAAACATATACTTATAAAGGTATTGGTAAATTTTTTTAAGTAAAACATAGATTAGTAAAACTATATATTGATAATATAAAATATATGAGTAAAATTAATAGAAATAGAACAAATTTATCTAATAAATTTGTTCTATTTCTATTAACTTCTCCTATATCTTAACAGCAATATTAAATTGTAAAAATATTTACTACTGAAAAGTATACAAATAGTAATAGTTTACTTTATTTATTAATTTTGTAGTAATACTTTAGGATAAACTACATTTAATGTAGTATAATCAATAGTATCTTGTGAAAAAAGAACATTAATAGAATGTGAAGAAATACAACAGGATAATGCTACATAAAGTTGACCATGTGTAAACACATCAGTCCTGAGATCTAATCCAACAAATGATAGTGATTGGCCCTGTGATTTATTAATAGTAATAGCAAATACAATGCAAATTAGAAATTGTCTATGCTTAAAAATAAAGTGTAAGTTTGTTGAAGAAGGTGTTAAAGTAATACAGGGTATTAAATCCAAATTTCTAGCAAAATCTCCAGTAAGAATTCGTGCTTCAATAACATGATTTGTAAGGTGAACTATGATCAAGCGAGAGCTATTACAAGACTTTGATGAGGGGCAAGATTGCGCAAAAGCATAATTGGACATCCAATTTTAAGGTCAAGTTTAGATGGTGGCATTCCAGATAAATTAAGTGTATTCAAATACTCAGCAAGATAAACATTATTATTATCAGCACCTTCTTCTATTAAGGCATCATCAGTGCTTAAATATGTACGTTTATCTTCAGAAAATATGTCAAGAACAGCACGATTAATCTCAAGAACATCATCATTTCGAGCAGATAAAATCATTCGACCTTTTAAGTATTCATTAGAAGGCATTTCTTGTTGTATATTAGGATAAATCGTGGTAATAAGAGATTGTACACTAGGACCAACTTTCATATATTCAGAAAGCAAAATTTTAGTATAAGATTTAGATGAATTTAAATCATTTCCAATCTAAAAAATTCAAAAGAAAAAATGATATAATAATATTTAATATAATAAAAATTAATAAATTAATAAAATTAAAAATTTAAAAAATTTGTATATTTTTTAAAAAGTAAAAGACAAAATATATATACTTCTAAAAGCCAGTCTGCAAAGTGTTTGTTTTTTTCTGATTGTGCTTCTAAATGCATATTTTTCAATAATGTAAGTATATTTACATAGTGCTATAGAGGTGATTGCTAAAGAGATGCAGCAACTATTTGCTCTCTAGATCCCTTTACAACAACTGACAAAATTTGTTTGAAATCTCCTCCAAAAACAACTGTAATTTCTCCAAAAAGTTGATTATTATTGCAAATATCATGCAAAGTACGATCTACAGCCTCAGGACAGTGTCAATTTTGCATTGGTATTTTATCCCAAATAATTAGCACAGTTAGACGAATAAAATCTGCAAAGTCGGAATTTTTGTCAATTGCACAAAAAGAATTTTCATCAATCTCAAGAGAAATTTTGAATACTAAATGTACTGTATAACCACTATTAAATAAAAGAGCTGCAATACCCGAAGAAGTGACACAAATTACAATTTTACCTTCACTTCGTACTTTCATTGCAATCATATTGTAAATAAATGTTTTTTCAGTTTCTGCAAGTTCATTTAAAAAGAATAATTTATCATATCCATGATTTACTGAGTCCAGAATATTTGTATAAGCCAAATATTGTTCATTATTAAATTTTGTAATACGATTATTAACTAATGATCTAAGCTCTTCTTGGTTCTATCTTAATTGTTCACTGATAAATCGGTTTCTATAATAAAACCCCAATTATGCTTCCAAATAGGCATTGGAGGATATATAGCAAGTGAACGATTTGAATTTTGAAGAATTTCATCAATAAGAAATAGACCATAGTCGAACACTTGATTATTAGTTGGTATTTTAATATTGAATTTATGTTGTAGGTGATAATAAAGATTATCACAAATATTAGAACGAAATTTTAGCCATAAACTTTTTGGGTCTGTTGGAGTACACTAAGCAAGAATGATTGCAAAAAGTGCTTTTAGCTGAGATCCACTTTGCATATCAGAGGCTTTATTTAAACAATATTCCCATTTTTGGTCATCTTCTAGCAAACCAAGAGCTATGCAAGCACTTTTAAATATTGGATATTGAATGTTGTTAATTGTTCTCAAGTGATTAAATGATTGTGAACCTTGTACAGTAGTAAGTAAAAGTCGAAAATAATAACGCTCTCCAGCTGAAGGATCAGCAAAGTATAACCTTTCAATTGCGAAGCCTCTTTTTCTAATTGTCCATTTTTTAGAATCCTTGTTCCAAACAAAATGTTGTGGAAATTCTTAATATGTATATTGACAGGCAACCTCTAATGTAGCACATGTTTTAAAGAACTCAGTTAGAGTTGTAGTTTGGTTATTTGCACAGGAAAGAATACATGAGGCATCTTTAGTTAGATCAAAATAATTTTGTGCATTTCTAGAAGATGTAGTGCTAATTGTACAACAGATAGTACTTCTTCATGCATATGCATTCCAAACAAATGCCATGCAGCCTCAGGTGCACCAATATATCTTGCATCAAGATATTGTTTAATTTCATCAGGCTCATGTCCAAATTGCATTGTGGTTCGGTCATGTCCTTTATAAATATATTTGTGAATATATTTAACAGCCTGTAAATATTTAAATATAATAAATTAGTAAATAAAAAAATAGTAACAATAATCGAAATATTAATAAATGTTTACTCGTATTGAAGCACAAACTTCTATATTTATGTGACAATTATATTTTCGACAAAGAGTTGGGTTGTATGGTACTACATTTCTATTATCAACAGTATTATTACCAATATTGAAGCTACGGCCATCATTTCTTCTGGTATATTGTGGATATCTATTGGTGTCCATAGATATTGAGTCATGAAATTCTTTTGGATACTTTTTTTTGCAAATTTCATTCTTTATATATGGAGCTTGAGGATTGCGTAAACCACAGAGTTTATGCACTATATATCATACTATTGTATCAAAAAGTATTGGATCGGCTTCTTTGTTAGATAGTTCAGTATATACAATATGATCAATATCTGCAGGCTCTTTAATTCAATTGTCATTATGAAGAAAAAGAAGAAAGTGTATATGAGGAAGCCCCACTTCTGAAATTCAATTGTATATATGTAAGCTACTATTTTTCCAAATAAATTATTGTTTTTGATATCATGTAGCAGAGCACGACGTTTAAGCTCAAAAACACGTGCAATCAAATCGGGTCTATCTGCTGAGATCTGATCAGACAACAATTCATTAATAATTTCAGGCCAATTTGGATTTGCAGTCATAGTTTCAAATATATCTGGATGATGATAGTATCGAGTTATAGCTATTGAATCTTGAAAGATTTCAAACATATATCGTGCACTTCTAATATGTGTTGAAAGAAGAATTATACGTCGTCCAACAGTATCCAGGTTTATTTCTTCATTTGCAATTCTACCTACTGTATCTGTAAGCCCCTTATAAACTTCTACTCGAAGTGTTTCTTGATTATTATATAAAAACCTTAGTCAGTTTTGCTTAGTTGCTGCCCATGCATCTATCATAAATTCTTGCAATAATTTTCCACCTTGAAAAATAGTTGAATATTCAGTTTGACAGGAAAATAGTCTAAATGAGTAAAATTCCATTTGTGTAATACGTCGAGCTTTACTTTGCTCTTCAAATTGTTGATTATGTTCATTGCGTAAAGTTTGACTCAATTCTGCATGCCATCTAAGCTTACCATGTGGAAATAAAAGTACATAATGAAGTGGTAAATATGCTGGATAACCTTCATGTATACGTTCAAATAAACCTCCACGTAGTTGAAGTACTATATCGTGCATTGCTTCTGAGGCTATACCATCTTCAGGTAAAATAACAGCTATTTCATTTGATACAGGAAGATTATAGCAATGTTGATTAGTTGCAGCATTGAAATGAAGATGAACAGTAAGATCAGTTTCTGTAGCTCCTTCTCTATAGACTTGAGAAAGAATTTCATAAGCTTGTTGATATATAAGATAAAATTCGTGATTATTACACAGAATTTCTTGTAATCTCCACATTGTATATGTATTTAAGTTTATATTTCATCTTATTCTTAACTGATATGCTATTTTTGGATCATACAAATAAAGTTGTACATAATTTGCAGTTGTATCAGTTTCAGGAAGAAGTGAACCTGAACGGTAACGCAGCTCTTCATGAATTCGAAAACTATATGATGCATATCTATTAAGGATAGTTTGATTAATATTAACACCTAATGAAGTAAATACAAGTGCTGCATTATATTGGTGTATGTTTGTTC
The DNA here is from genome assembly GCA_910592135.1 of Racocetra fulgida. Lineage (NCBI taxonomy): Eukaryota > Fungi > Glomeromycota > Glomeromycetes > Diversisporales > Gigasporaceae > Racocetra > Racocetra fulgida. The sequence goes on along the minus strand of CAJVPZ010002388.1, from coordinate 6,607 downwards.
GAAATTCTTTGCTCTGCGCATCTTGACCTTCAAATAATTGCTGCAAAAAAAGTAGTGAATCACAAAGAAGAGGAATATCAACCTTTCCATGTCTGCAGCAGGTACCAAACTTTGGATTAGTTTTTGAAGAATTTGTTACATGCTCATCTAATCAATGGAGTGCACCACAATAAGTACATACTGTATTCATAGATCCAAGATTGTGTCGTATATTATTTGATTGCAGTTGTGCAGATCTTTTACTATATAGTGCATGCTCATGTTCTCTTCTAGATTGTTGTGCAATAGATCTTTGATTTATAAAAGTTTCATTAATTTCATTATTCAATGAAGTGCATGCTCTTTTTGCTCGCTCATATTCTTTTCTTAATTGTTGGCCAATAGATCTTTGGCTTGAGGTATTACTTTCTTCTCTTTCACGTTTTCGTCTTTCTTGTTGAGCAATAGTTCTTCAATTTGGTTCGCTTGTTGAGTTTTGTATCTCTCATTCACGTGCACGTCATTTTTGTTGAGCTATTGATTGTTGATTTATTTTAGTTAATAAAATAAAAATCAGTATGTATAGAAAATAGTAATTTTAGTAACCACATTTGTTTTTAAGAAAAGAGAAAAGAATTTTTTTTTTTAAACATGTTTAGTAGCCAATAAAATTGACTAATTTAATGTAATGTAACTCAAAAAAAAAACTATATATACATTTGCCTCTTTTTCATACCCCAACCAAATTGCTACAAAAAAAATCACATGACTGCTTCTAGAAATCGATGAGTTTGAGTATCGATTGGTCACAAACTCTAGATTTTCGGATATCAGTAAAAAATTATGACCATTGAGTTTTAAAAAGACATAAATAATTTAATATAACATGAAATTTATTAATTGACCATTATATCTATATTATCTAATTACAATTTATATTACTGACATTACAAAAACAACTTGCACTATTATCATTACATACCATTTATATGACTTTTAATTTGCACATTATAAAAGCAACCTATATTATTACCATTATATATTATTTAATATACATTTACATATCATTTGCAGTTTATATTATAAACACAACAATGCATTAATCCTAGACATCAGAAATATTAAAGTCAATTGTTTATATATTTTGCTTTAGAAATATCATTCTGTCAAATGACTTTGACTTTAATAACATCCTTTTTGTTAAAGTTGTTAATGGGTTGGCCTAATCTTCAACCCATTTTACTAAATTAAACTTATTCAAATGCTTTGCTCCAGATTGCTCCATAATGCTCCAGGTTGCTTCAGGTTGCTCCAAATTTAAAGAAATAATTTTAAACCCACTCCAACTTGGGTTGGGTTCTACGCGGAGTGCTCCAGAGTAAGCTACTCCATTAACAACCCTACTTTTCATACTCATAACATTTCCTGCATCTGAAAACTTGGTGTGCATGTTGCAGGAATTGCAAGAAATTTTTAGGCCATTTCACTTAAAATTAGAAATTGCCGTTTTTGTATACCATGAAATCAAGCTCAGGAAAAGCAAGATAATTTGGAACTTCTTTATTATCTTGGTTAATGAAAAACCAGATTTGATGAACCCTTTACAGTAAGTATTTTAAATAAATAGTACCACTCCTTAAATTCTGCATACATAGCAAGTAAAGTTTCTTTAACTTGATTTCACACATCAGTCGATAAAACATGTAATCTTCCGCATCTTGGTCCAATTAAGTTTTTTAACTATGCAAATTGGAAAAAAAATTTATTAAATAAAATTTATGAAATTGTTATTTATTAATCAATCAAAAACTTATCACTATCAAACCTCATAGTTAAATTTTAATTTGACTAATGTGAATGAGTTTAAAACTCAATGAATGAAGATTATTTTGATGTTCAAAATTTTTGATTGATGCTCGAATAATTATTCACCGATTCAACTCTCTAACTGCTCTATCAATAATTTACAACGGTGTTATAATAATTTACTTATTTTAATGCTTCATTTTTTTTTCATTAGGTGGATTGATCAGCAATGGCATGTTGTAAACAGATTTGAGGCTGGGGCTTAGATTAGAGTTAAATAAGGGTTTAATGCATGACTTATTGGTTAGAGTATAAAAAGCTGTTTTAGGACAAAAATTTGGAATAGAAATTTTTTTCGAAACTAACAAATTTTAAAGCAAAAAAGTTAATGAAACATACTGGCGTAGTGGTGCAAAACAACCAGAGTTCAAGAATAGAAGTAATGTAATACAAATATATGAATCAAAACAAACATTTGTACTGGCAAAAATTCCTGTTTTTTTATGCAAAAACATGCTTAATGCTATATACTTAAAGCATGGTTTTGTTGTGAAAGAACCCATAGATAATTTAAAATCTCGGTAAAGTTGAAGCTCTAACAAAAGGTTTAATTTTTAATCCAATTAATCATTTTAATACTATTCAAAAATAAAAAAAAAACTTTATATAAAGAAGCTTATAAACTAACAAATGCACCCCAAAAATTTATTCTAAGCATTTAGATAATAGATATATATGCGTAAAGTGGATAAATGTTATGTTATTACTAATAAACCCGAATTTATTAAAGAATCTAAAAGATATAAACCAAAGGTTTTAATTTATGGTTGACAAACACAAATACACCGCAATACCAAACAAATTTAAAAACTATACTGATCTAACTGTTGTAATCCAATAATACTAATTTAACAACGAACTCAAACCTGAGTATTGAAGATACTAAACTTTTTAGATCCATACAAAAAAAAAGCCTGTATGCCACCAGATCTAATGAACTAATAAACCCGAATTTATTAAAGAATCTAAAAGATATAAACCAAAGGGTTAATTTACAGTTGACAAACATAAATACATCACAATAGCAAACAAATTTAAAAACTATACTGATCTAACTGTTGCAATCCAATTGTACTAATTTAACAACAAACTCAAACCTGAGTATTGAATATACTAAACTTTTAGATCTACTAAAAAAAAAAAGCCTGTATGCCGCCAAATTTAACGAACTAATTCCTATAAAATCTAATACGCAAGATATAAAATATTAAGATCTATGATAAACAATAAATTAAACAGCAATAGAAAGTTCTTAAAAGTTCTTTCTAATGTAAAACTTACGTCTTGTTCGTCTCTTTTAGTCTTTCCTGGTTGTAACATTTTAGATATTTTACGCTTATATACACTTACTATTGTAATAAATCATAAAATCTTTGCTTCTAAGCAGATTATTTTTTTAAAGTGAAACGGTACAATCTCAAAAAGTACTCTAAAGTGTATTAATATGTTTACATGGGCAATTGATTTACATTAGCCAATCAAACGAATGTCTGACCATGAAGAATGTATATGTAATGTGATGATTAATATGTAATTTTATTTATACATGTATCAGCCAATCAAATGTTATTTTTGTCTCCTATTGTTTATCTCATAGTGTTTGTCTCTTATTTGTTTATCTATGCATAGCAAATTATATAAGAGATTTTTTGAATATCCTTTAAACAATCTTTCAAAAATAGTTCATAAAAAACATTTATATAATTAATTAATAGGCATTAGTTTATAGTGACAGGTCGCCATGGTGACCCTATATGCTTGGCCAATCAAAATTAAGCACGTGACTGGCCTATAGGTTGCTTACTATTGGCCAACTAAAATTTTCTAAAAATTTTTTAAATTTTATAATAAAAAATAAAAAATAAAATTTACTAACCTTAAATTTGATTGGCTGCTATATATAGGGTCGCCATGGCAACGGGTCTCTATAAAAAATTTAACTTAATTAATTTTGTAAATTTACTAATTAAAATAATATAATTAGATTTATTGATTTAATATTACTAGAAAATAACAAACTAATAAATGCATATATTTATATCTTATTAATTATTATAACCTTTATTAAAGATGCAATATGACAGGGTGTGGTAACTTAGTGAAGTTAATAAGTTGTCACTCTCAAGTGGCAGGACAAAAGTTCAAATTCTACTGGTGACGAAATTTGAATTTTACAGAATGTGTTATAGCAGACTGTATATAATTTGATAGGTTAGTACCTGTAACCTTGGTTATACTAGCTTATACTAGGAGAATACAAAACAATAGTGTAATGCAAGAGTTATATAAAACCCAAGTAATATATCTGGATAAATTCAGAGCATCAGGCACACAGAATTCTGTTTGGCAAGTCTTGAATAGAGAGGTAATACAGATCTTTAACAATACTATATAAAGGATAATTAGCAGCAATCAAACCCAATAGCAAAACTAAATAAGGACCAGGTGTTTGGCAAGACATTACACCAACCAGGCTACATATATATAGAGAAAATGATTTATCAGAATATTAGAAGACACAAGTTCTTTTCAAACCATTTGGATTGAGAGTTTGAAAACACTATCAGTATACCAGAAAGTCAGTGGTAATCTATAAAGTGAATGCTAAGGTTTGGGTAAACTTCATAAGAGCAAGGAGTAAGTGATGATAGTGAAGATAAATACTACAAGTACTTGGCCTTGGCATAGGTGTAAGTTACCAAAAATCTAGATGATATATGTGTAGGATATAAACTACTTTAGTAGATTTATTATAAGGATAAAGTAGTTCTAAGAAGCCTTAGCGGCAGTTCCTCTTTGGAGAGAATATCTGATGACACTAAGTTAATCAAAGGGTTTAATTAAATAACTCAAGTAATAGTGGGTTATAAATATGATATTTAGTGTAAAATCTAATAATAAATAGATACTTAATTAGGTGCTCAAAAAGTGCAGGTATGGTTAGAATGTACTCTTGTTAATATAACAAAGTTAGAAGTGGTCTTGTGGTTACCCTGACATTTGTAACCAAAGTTAATAAAACATATCAAACCTCCAAGTAATCACTTTAACATTAAAAAAAAAAAGATGCAACATAACTCTTAATCTATATAATTAATAAATTAATAATACTTATACATAGCAATGTAAATTAGATCTGTGCAATATGAATAACATATATAGATTTAAATTTGTATATATATCAGTGCTCTTCATATATATAATGTATATATAAATTTCTTTTTTGTATATATTTTTACATTTATACCCAAAGCTATATTTATTACTCTAGTAATATAACTCTATAAACACAAAATATACAGTAAACATTAATACAGACCTATTATTATTATAATATATAGTATATCAAACAATATACTCAAAGTTTCAAGTTTAAAGCTTATATATAATATCTCAATCTTCTTTTTTTATTAACTATTTTTAGCATTTAAAACTTATATATAGTTAGTATAAGTAATACTAACAGTATATATCAAACAAAATAAAACATCCACTTTTTATATATAAAAACTTTAAATTATAATAATTTTTTTAAATAAGTTAAAACAAAAAACTCTTTGACAAATTGTTAAATTTTTAACCAAACTACATATTTGTTAAAAGGTTTTTTATTATTTATTGCTTTAAAAAAGTTATTAAGAGTTAAAGTTTCTAATAATTTAAAAAATTGAAATATATGCTTTATTATCCGACATTTCATATGATCATGTGAATTTTTTTACCATAATATTTTTTGCATGAAATTACGTAACCAGTTTTGCAAAATATCACGGAAAAAACTTCACATGGTCATATTAACTATCGGATAACATCATTATTGGACATACGTACGACAAATAACGGCAAATTGTTTTTTTCATCGGAGTTAATTTCACTGTGCTGCTACGCATCACATGGAGTGACATTAATTCTGACAAAAAAAACAATTTGCCGTTATTTTTTGTCGTCTGCCCAATAATATACACTTAACCAATCAAAATTAATTATACAAAAATTGGCCAATCAAAATTGATTATGTAAGCATCAAAAATTGGCGCTCTATATATATAGATTGGATGTCTCATGCTGTTTGGTACTGTAGTAAAAATATTCGATCCTAAGCGAAGTTCTTGGAGGGGTGGATTATTTTGGATTAATTTTATCAGTGAATACCTACGTTTGTTTAGGGCTAGAATTTGCTTTTACGGCGATTGCTTTGTTAGTGAAACGTTACGTTCCCAAAAAGACTTTAAAGTGTATAATAAGTTACCCGAGCAATTGATTTACATCAGCCAATCAGACGAAAGTCCTCCTATGAAATCCAATTACAGTTCTGTCCTCCCTACAGTCACTTTCCATACAGTCTAATTTATAAAACTAGCTTATATAAAACTTAAGAATTTCAACTCTTTATAAGCACGAAATTTCTTGAAACCAAGGGTGTAACTGTAGAGGTAGCCTAAATCAGAGTATTTATAGTATCGTGTTTGTTGTAATGAGATCTACTGAAATTGGAAATAAAGGCAGTTTTTAATCTTTTTCACTCAAATGTTTAAATAAGTTATAATAAAAAATTTGGACTAAAATATTAAAAAAGTACAGTGTGTAGAAGAAAAATTTAATGAATCCACCCTTTGTTATGTCCATCCTTCATTTGAGGTTCCAAAAACCCACGAAACGTGATATTTGTGGCATCGTTAATATTAAAAGAGTTTGTGGTGCAACTTGAATCCGTTTGTAATTGTGATTGCAATTGTTGGCATTGGGGCTCGCGAATTTCCCA
>CAJVPZ010002387.1:0-12509 GCA_910592135.1 Racocetra fulgida | reverse complement strand
AAAAAACTTCTTTAATTTTAAAAAAATTAATTTTTTATATTAATTTATTATACTTTCTATATTAAATGCTAAAAATAATAATTTTTGTATAACTATAGTGGAAATAGCAAAATACTATGATGGAAATAGACATTTCCTTATTATATTAGAGATTGTTATCAATATGAAATTAAAAAAAATATCTTTAAAATAGATCCAGAATTTATACTAAAATTTGTGAATCTCAGGTCTAATGCTAACTTAAAATTGCTAATATAATATTTGTCAAATCTTGTATACAACTATGAAATATAAAGTTTAAATTAAATTAAAATATCAAAAAGGAGATTTTTATAATGATAAAGTTAGCTAACAATAGCTATAATACTCACTAATTTAGTTGGTATTATATTCTTTTAATAATCTGTTTTTTGGGATTTAATCTAAAATCATAGAGTTTTGATTGCTTCAATTCAAAAGCTCTTTGTCTGAAAACAAACTGCTATAAGTATAATAAACTTTGTTTGTTATTAAGTTTGTTTATTATGAAATTTGAATATTGCAGTAAGCAATAAACTTAAAGTAAGTAAATACTTTGAATCTTTAAATATATTGTGATAGATATTTTTAAAATAATTTGATTGATATAACTATTATTATAAAAGATGTAATCAATATTATCTAAATTTTTTTTTCCTTCAGCAATCCTGTTTATTTTATTATAGAAACAAACTTTCATTCTTATATCAACATATAAAGAAATCTAAATATATAGTGTTTCTGACCAAAAGCTAAACTTACTTATAGCATACTTCACAGATGCTATAATATCCACTTGCAGTTAGGATGAACCATTAAACTGCTGTGTTTTGCTTAGATGCGATCTGCCTAGTGAATAATTAGCCTCCTCTAGAGATTCAGAACTTACTCTGAACTTATTTCTCCAAATTTCTTGACTGGCTATTATACCGCCCTATCAAGATTCTTACTCTATAATTGAATGCTGCCAAACTAATAACACTTTCTTATAAAGAAGAAAAAAAGAAAAAAAAGATAATAGGAAACAAAAAAAGAGATATATAATAAAAACTAATACATTAAAGAAAATGAATACTAATTCTAAGGAATATAAAAAAACTAAAACCTAAAAGAAGCTATTGTTAAAAAGAAGAAAACCTGCTAATCAGGTAAAAACTTTTAATTATATAGAGTAATAATCTACTATTAAGTGTAAGAGTCTTGACAAGAAATTTAAAACTAAAATAAAATGCACTATAACTTGTATTAGAGACTAAAAATTATATATAGGTGATTAGAGAATGCCTGTATATTTCTTTTCAGTTTGCTTTACTCTTTTAATTAAATCCATATCTTTATCTGAAAGTATAAAAATTTTGGAATCTTTACATAATCTGTCTAATGACAGTATTATGTGTTTGTATATTCTTAACAATATAACATATAAGATATTCTTTCATACACTCATCCAGTTATTAAATTTGCTAGCACCGTCTATTTTACACATATTGTTTATCATTATGTAAAGTTTTCTGATATAGAAGTAGTAAATATTGCTGATCTTTTGGAAGGGATTTGCTGAATTTTCTACTTTTTGTTAAAAGTTATAGCTAAAAGTATCAAAGGAGAAAGATATTATATTTGTGAGAGCTCAAGACAATGAAAGTGTTTTCATTTGTTCTTCATAGAACTAAAAAGCTTTAGATACTTGAGTCAGAAGTTTTTTACTATTACTGTTACCAAAATAACCCTTTTGGTTTAGATGCCAAACATGCGAGAAAGTCTACTAAGAAGAAAAGCTTGACTCAGAGCACAAACCAACTATATATATATCACTTCTTGATATTTTATATATAAGTCTTTGTTGACAACAGTACTAATAAGGAACCTCAGGTATCTTTGAACTTTTAAAGCCTTAAATCTTCAAACTGTTTTGGTCTGATCTTGGTTCAAGTAATTATCAGAAAGAGTTTCTAAATTGTTAGATATTATAAATATAATATTTAGTATAAAACCTATAATATATTATCTATATGTGAACTGCTTAATAGACAATTCTCTAGTAAACTAAAGAATAATCATAGTATAATGCAATGTGATTTTATATTTAAATTACTTAAAACAGAAATGTGATATTTATCTAAGAAAACCTTTTTTCTTACTAAGTAAATCATTTTTGTGCTTTTAACAAAAGTTGTAAAGCTCATCAGGATATATCTAATAATGGTAAGAATATTAAAATTGGCTTAGTAATTCTTGAGAAATCTTTAAAAAACATTTTACTGACTATATAAAATCTCTTTTAAAAAAATCAATTTTTTTTATATATTAGTGAAATGTTTTTTAAAAATTTTTCAAGAACTACCAAGCTAATTTTAATGTTCTTACTATTATTAAATGCATTTTAATGAGCTTTATATTTTTTGTTAGAAGCCCAAAGATAATTTACTTAGTAAGAAAAAAGTTTTCCTTAGATGAATGTTACATTTCTTTAAAAAATTTTTATATTTCCATCTACTGTATATGATTTACTTATAGAACCATATTGCATTACACTATAAGAATTCTTCAGTTCACTGAAGAATCATATTATAAAAATTAAACTAAAATCAAATAAAAGAAATATAACCAAAAAGTTACTTTAATATTAAGCAAAAAAAATTAATTTTTTATTTTTTTATTTTTATTATATAAAAATAATTTTTATACTACATTTAATTTTATATTTTAATTAGTTTTTCTATTTGTTTATATAACAAATATTTAAATATTCTATATATAATTATAAACTATTAAGTTAAACTCTTTCTAATAATCCTTTAGTTAATAACAACAGAAAATTAAACTATAGAAAAATATTATAAAAATGTTCAAAATGAATACTATTTTTAGTTCTATCTTTAAGTAAGCAGTTGTTAACAAAGTCTAAAAATATAAAATACCAAGAAACAGATGTAATTTAGATAGTTTTTCTTGTGATTAATCTTTTGCTACTAGTAAACTCACTAGAATATTTAATATCTAAACCAAAAAAGTTATTCTGAAAACTGTTTTTTTAAAAAAGATTATTGTCAATGAAGTTCAAAAAATATAATATATTGAGAAGCAGATATTATTTAAATAGTTTTTTTTTGGAATTAAGTTTTTATTATCTGCTTGACAGACTTTTCAAGTTATTTGATATCTAAACTATATATTTTATTGAAATAGGTTTTCAAAAAACACTATTTCATCTCTATTAGATCAAATTAAAATTTTTATATACAAGAGAAAATCTAATTTAGATAGTTATATTTCTTATAATTTTGTCTTTTTAAAAAAACATCAAAAAATTCTATCTTTTAAATAAAATAGGTTAAAAACTATTTCATTTTCAAATTTTAATTTCAGGTTTTAGATCCTAAAATAATTTTGTCAATATATATAATCTAAATCAAAAAGCTATTCTAAAAACAAGTAGCTTTCATTAAGATAGTAAAAGCTTAAAGAATTATCTATATAATTGTAAAACTTATAGAAGAACCTTACATATTCTCATTGACTTTTCACTTTTTTTTTAGTGAAAATTTTGTAAAAATGAAGATAATTTAGCTTATTTTCTTTAAAAGATTAATGCATTGTTTATTTATCAAATTAGTTGACATTGTTTATTTTTATCTGTTACAACAAACATATGAATATATATAAAATATAAACATGTAGATTATATACTTTGAAAGTAACAAACCAAACAAACAATACTTCAAGACTAATAGTACAAATTTTCAACCTCTCTATAGTGCTATAATTGAAAAAGACAACTTTTTTCTTTATAAAATTTATTTTTAAATATATTAATTATATAAATTTAAAGTAAAAACTAGTTTAGATAGTAGTATATAATTTTTATAAAACCTAATATAAGCTTATAATTGTAACTATCTAGTATAAGTGAAAAATCCTATATTTTCTTTTTCTTATTTTTCTTTTTACCTTCTTCTTTTCTTGTTTGTATCATTTATTATACTTCTCTATATCTCTATATTTTTTTTAAAAAAAATTTTTTTTCTTTTAATTTCTCCATGAGAAATATTATCAGAACAGTGATCAGACAACTCTTTAATATTATTATCTTAATTAATTATATCTTATTAGTACAGCAGATTGTCTGTAGATGCATATAAATAATTAGTTAAATTATATAAAGTAACTGGAAAGCTATAATTTTATTATTTTATATTGTTTATATAATAATAGTTTAAACTTTCCTATAGATCCCAATTTTATAAGTAAACAAATAAACAGCACAAAAAACTAAAGTTTAAAAATCAAGTCTAACTATACTATAACAAAATAATTATTATAAACACTAATATAATTACAGACAAAGACTATCAAAGATTAAACAGAACAGAAAAACAGCTTTCTGCACTCCAGTCTCCTTCTTAACCTTGTTGCTGACTGTGTCGGCAACTGACAAAAACAACAACAAGAATAACAGAAAGCGTGCTATAGATGCTTAAGAAAAGAAAACACAACCTATACACATTTATATAGAAAACTGTAGCTCAATGGAAGAACAAAGTAAGAAAAAAAAGCATAAAACTGTAGATAATATCTCTGCCTCTACACCACCCACTATAGACAGCAATATAGTCAAAGGAAAAATTAAGGAATTGGCAAATTTCAGCTTACTCCCAAATTTAACAAAGATGATGTCATTATACAAAACAACAACAAACCCAATCCAGAACTCAGAACAACCTACAATATACAACTTTCTTATAAATGAACAAAATAGGAAGATTCTGGCCCAAGAACCTTCTGAATCCGGTATGACCTCACCTGCACCAGAACACAATAAAAAAGTAAATAACTCAGTTCCACCCGAATTAGAATCTAGACTCAATCAGAATACAAATATCCTACCTGATATAAAAATAGACCAGAATTTAACAAACCCAGATAGTGGAGACAATAAAGAAACTCATTCAATTGATATAATATTAGATGAATAGCCACAAACAAAAATATCATATAGCCAAGCAGTCAGTAAAGATCTTCTAAACTAAACCAAAATAAGCATTTCTTAAGTAACAAAGAGAAAGAATAGCAAGAACATACACAAACAGTTTTAAAAAAGTTCGACAAGAAAGACTTGAGCTTTTTGATACAACAATCTGGATTCAGCAAAAAATTAAAATGCACTAACTTCAATCCAAGACCTCAAAGAACTAATTAAATATAAGCTTTTAACAAAACTAGCTACTAAGTACATCCTACCGGCAATAATAGCTAAATTTTTTCATTGAGACACAGCCTTCTTTAGAAGCTTTACTCGAGTTTTAGCAATCAGACCTCAACATCAAAGAGAATTTAATGATCTATTCACAAATGTCTTAGAGATATACAAAAAACAATATAATGTTTTGGCTACAAACAAGAAAAACTGAGATCAGATCTTTGAACTACTATAAGTAAATTTGGCCCTAGATTATTTAACCAATCTAGACTTCAATTCCCTAGATGTATATGAAATTACTAGATATATATTTTACTTGGCAAGATTTGCAAAAATCCCAAAGCAGCTTAATTTCGATACAATACGACTTGCAGTCTCGAATCTTATTACAGAAGCACTAATACTCCTACCTGCAGAACCAAAATCTATCTCAGAATACTTACAAAAGCAATTCCTTTCAACTTACCAATCCCAAATTGACAACTTATTGCACCTGTTGTCAAGACCTTACGATTAATATTCTTGTTTAATAGAATGTCTGATATATACATCTTAGATATCAGAGAACCTCTGCATGCATCTTATAAGCAACTAAGAGATGAAGTACGTGATCTTTTTCCTATTACAAACAGAGCAGATCTACAAAACTTAGGCCAATATAGAGAGTCACTTCAGAAGTTTTACTTCTTTCAACAAATTCCAATAGAATATTTTGACTTACTTGCTCTGAAATAACTATTATCTTGTACTCCACAAAAACTAACACCGAGACTAAGAGAGAAATTTCCCTTCTTGCTCAGAAGCTAAGAAGACTTTAAAGAGCATGTTAGACTTCTGTGAGTAGATTACTCATTTACAAGACTCCCTAATGATTATATCATTTCTCGTAGATGTCTACCTTTAGATCTAATGTAGCTAAAAATGACAAGCTTCAGTATTCCTTGTAAAGCAAAGAAGAGGTGAATACTTTTGTTATAAGTATTTCACCCATTTATAATATCCTAACACTACTGCCACAAGCATATTACAACTTCAACTACACAGACCTTCCTGACTTGCCTGAAGATGCTAAACTAATTATACTTATCAACCTAACTTTACCAATCTCAACTTCCAAAGAATTAAGTATCGCAGCTAAAGCATTACACGAACACTATTATTTCCATGTTATACCTCAATCCTGGATTAATATTAAAAAAAAAGCAACCAGAAACTGAATCAAATTTAACCAAACTACTGTCAACAATTGAACAACTTCAATCTGCTCTTCAAGAAAAAAAATTACTAATATAAATGTTTCTATAAAGAAATATTACAATATCCCATTAGTACTAAAAACTCTTTGACAACATTTTGCATACTATACAGTACCAGAATATATTTTTAACCTAATCGATCTACCAGAACCATCCTTCGATATCTTCGAAGATCAAAAAATAATCACAACATCAAAACCAAAAGAAACACCTGCAATAACAACAGATATACAAATGTTCGAAGCAGAGCCAGACTCTAGCACAGATAACCAATGAGCACAAATCCTTCTACAGAAACTCTGCCATCTGCAGAAAATGCGTATATATCTAAACAACTAGAACTTGATATATACAGAAAAATTAACATAGCTACTTATAACATCAAAGGGTTTAACGATCCTTTAAAAATACAAACTTGGATTGAATATTGTATAGAAACAAATCTTCATATAATTTCTCTTACGAAGCTAAAAGACTCAGCAACAAGATCACTAACTAACCCATTTTACAAAATATTTACTTCAAACTTCTCACCTTATAAGCCAAACTAACGAGAAACCAGCCTAGAAACAGCCTTAATGATATGCAACCAATTGCAACTATATATTCATAGAATCCATACTTTTCCTGAAACAGCAATCTGTCTTGACTTCTTTTTTCCAAATAGCAACAAGTCTCAAATTATTTCAACCTACCTTACATCAAACCATCCTTCTCTTCTGAAACAAACTCAGTCTCAGCTACTTAATTGAACCACTGAGGCCAGAGCTAAAAACTGGCATCTTATAATTCTAGAAGACTTTAATGCTAACCAACTTCAAAACAAATGACTTCCTATCTTTATCAACCTAAATGCAGCTAACCTGATCAGCCTTCTAACATTCCACAGCATTCAAGCACCAACCTAGCAGGGCCCAACTGCAGCTAGCCAAATAGATGATTTCTGGATCTCCTTAGACATATTCTTGGCTTTTAATATCCCTCAGCTAATTAATGCTTCAAACATTTCAGAAAGCGATCACTGCATTCTACACACAGTATAGCATACAAATTTCTCATTACAAAAGTGTCTAAGAAATAAAAAGAAAAAGCGAAAAATATATTTGTATGAGAACATGACATTAGAGGCTAGAATAATTTCAAAGAATCAATAAATAGCCTCTTCAACTGACAACTCACTTTTTTCTTAAACATAAACAAAGACAGACTAATAAAGCCTGGAACTCTTGGGCAGCAAAAGTTAAGGAAGCAATGAACAAACACATTCCACATACCTTCACTGCTCCAAAACCTTTCTATGCTTTATTACTAAAAGCAACCAAACTACATACAGCTCTAAAAAATATTAATAAGTGCCTAAATTGTCTATCAAATAACTTAGTAATTGACTTGCCAAAGGCAAACCGACATCTGCTTAAAGCGGCTACCTTAGCAGATATCAACATTCCACTAATAATACAAGAACAACTTACATCTTCTCTTACCATCACTATAAGCCAAATAAAGCAGCATAAACATATTATCTGGCAAGTATGCAATTATAAAAAAAGGCAGAAGCAAAGTGAACGAATTAAATTCTATATCAATCAAAGATACTCAAACTTCAAAGACAATACTAGTTGTATGATAGACAGTATCCTACAAAGAAGAGTGGAATCAATCAGTTTTGAGAAGATTGTTCTGCCAGATGAAGTAATTATCAACAAAGACAAAATTAAAGAAGAGTGTATCTATACTTCAAATCATGGACCAAAAGCAACCCCCCTAATGACATCCTTTGGGAAGAATCAGAATCAACCTATTTTCACTAAACAATATATATGAAACCATTTATGACAACCTTCTTACCCCTATTACTATAACTAAACTCAAACAAACTATAAAACTAGCACCTAAAGGGAAAGCAACAGGCCCCCTTGGGATTTCAAATGAGGTTCTCCAACATCTACCGTCTTACAAATATTCTAGTTCACAATCAAGTGCTCTCCCCATACAACTATGCAGCTTTCCCTTTTCAGTCTATACTTCAACCAATCTCACAGCTTACACATATTTTAGAAGATGCAATCATAAATGGAAAAAAAATTTAGATCCTCTCACAGGACATGTCAAAGGCTTTCAACTCCATCCACATATCCACTTTATGCAAAGCTCTTGCAAGAATACGTATCCTAGAGAAGGCTATAAACCTACTATTATACCTACTTCAAAATCGAAAAAACAAAGTGATTACAAGCCTAGGCCTGATTGCACCTTATTTGTAGAAGACGGCATAAATCAAGGAGAGACAATCTCTCCCCTATTGTGGAAAATCTATTATGATTCACTAATACCGAAAATATACAAAGAGCACTAGAAATTCTATAGTGAAATAGCTTCACTTTGACCAAAAAAAATTCATACCTCAGTAATGACATATATGGATGACGCTCTATGGATTGCACCAAACAAAGAATCACTTACCAAAATTCTTAATACTGCCTCCTTATTCTATAGATTCGCCAGCATAAAGGTCAACCCACAAAAATCTACTTTGGTAACAAACTCAACAGCTTAGAACAAAACTATAACCTTTGACAATGAACAACTATCTGCAATCACAAATGGAACACCATTTAAATACTTGGGAGCATGGTTTTTAACAAATAAAAAGCTAACACTAGTACAAAAAAAAATTATGGCTGAAGCAGTAATTAATCTAAAGAAGCTACAATTTGCCCACATAACAGAAAAACAAGCAATTTATATAATTAATAGCGTTATAACTCCTCGTTTTCTATACTGTCTATATTCTTCTTTTCTTTCAGCCTTACAAACAAACACCCTCAACAAAACCTGTATTCAACTAGTTAAAAACAAAGCAAAACTAGCTCAAGAGTTCTTAACTCTTTCTTATTTAACCTAGACATTTACACATTAAACAATTTAGCTTAACCCAGCTTTCATCACTGGTACTGACACTCCAAAAAAACTTAAATCACTCCAGCTTTGACTCATCTTTTCTAAAGCTACGACTTCAACAATTACAAGATGCTGCAAATACTAACATCTTTATCCTTTCACAACTCCCAGTTTTTCCAACTATACAAACCTATTCACAAACCTGTCAAATGATATTGGCTCTGCATACACTTGAACTACAAACCTCACACAATGGAGACAACTAGCCTCTTCCAAAAGAATTTATTGGTATCCCAATAAACCAGATTCTTCTAAACCACCTTAAGGCCTCATACCTCAAGGAGAAACTAAACAATCACAATGTTTTTAGTGTGGAACAATTCTTAAATACAACTAGTACCGAACTTTTAGAGTGAAATAACTTTCACCACAATATTAAGAAGATATCCAGAGGCCGACGCCCACGTTAGTTCTATATAGTTCAGGATTTAATAACAAGCTCTACAAATTTTTCATCAGTACCTCTACAGCTAAACCCTTATACTCTAACTAACTGGACTTATAACAAAAAGGGCTAGATAATTACAAACAAGCTAGTTATTAGAAGGATACACAACTCACTAAACAAAACATTTAAAACTCGACATTATATTTTACAACCAAATAATACAATAATTGCCTGCTAGAGCTGTAGTCTTAAAAACTAGCATTATCGTGATAAATATTGCTACTTCAATGCAACAAAGCCCTTCTACAACCTACAAGTAGATTGTAGAAAAAGAACTTACATCGATCTAAACGACTTTAAAAAAGCATTAGTTCTTAATTCCACCTATATACCTTTACTGGGTAATATAAGAACACTTTCAACTCTGGCCAGACCTCTTTGTGCTTTTACAAATCCCTCTATCATGCTCTGGAACACACTTACAGAAACTAATTTTAAGGCAAAAACCTTAACACTTACTATGACAAGTACTCGCCAGATGATAAGAAACAAGCAGCATATTGTGACAAAATGTCATCTTCAACACAGTAATGCTCCATTTGGCTGTTATACCAACTTGTAGCCTTCACACACACATACACTACTTACCTTGTTGAACTTTGTGCTTACAACTACAAATCTACGAACCTTTATTAAGGTCCTCACAAACAACCTCTCTTTTGCCAATTTGATCAACCTTACACACTCAGTTCTGTCATACAACTACCCTATATTGAATAAATAACAACATGCTTACTTACTTCTGATACTAAAAACCTTAATCTACGACTGGGAAATTACAGTCTTATTTGATAAAGATACTAAAATCCAAGAGACCATAGATTCTATCTTTTCACTAGATTCTGTGCTACAGCAGTTTCTATACAACCGTTTCACTCCAAGGCTTCTTAACAATCCCTATACCTACCGGCTAAAAGATACACTAAAACAAATACACCAAATTAATAACTGATATGTATAGTTTAACCAACAAAGAATTAAGAATTGGCATGAATCTTAAAAAACATCAACTAGATACAAACACTACAATATATCACCTATGGCGAAAGACCACTAGCCTTAAATATTGACCCATCTTCCTCAGCAATAAAAAATTTCAAGATCAAACTGCTCTTAAAAGAATTACCTATCCACCTCCTGCTCTATTGGAGAAATGTCACAAAGCATCCTGATTACCACTGCCCAAGATGTCTCAATGGTGCCGAAGATATTGCACATTTTCTAACTTGCATTTGGAACCACCTACATCTTTTGACTCTAATTATACAAGTATTACAAGAAACCTCACGGAAAATAGAGATACCACACTTCAACTTAGACACCTTTATCTGGGCCTTTACTAACCTTCATGTCAACAAAAAAATGCCTCTTGGATTAATCACTGAAAAAACTTTAGCATCTTTTAAAAAGAATAAGGATAAATACAAATATACATCTCTTGTATACCATAATATTGTCACTGCAATATATAAAGAATTTTGGCTCAAATCTAGAACAACACAACACAGTTCTACTATTCCACCACCTCTCCATTATAACCTCCAATAATGAACAGAACTAAACCATTTACACCTACATTTGTAAACAATAAGATTCAAAAATATATAACTTACAGACAGTCTTCTCTTAACTTCCTTATCAAAGACTAGAGGTTTAACGACTATTCTAGCAAAGAATGGGTCAAGAGTAAAGTAGCTCTTACTCCTATCTCCCATAGTGTAGTTTTCTTTTCTATGTATCTTATATATGTATATTTAAACTATTAAATAAAAGAGATAGAGGATAGACCTCTTTTTAAAAAAAAAAAAAATAATAATAATAGTTTAAATAAACAGAGTTATCTGACAAACACATATGATCATGGCACAGTAATTGATCATTATTTTTTTTGCATATTATAGCATAATGACAAATAACAATTTATATTACAGTATAATGACAAATAACAACTTATATATAGGGCAGACTTTTTTTAATATTTCAAATAAGCTAAAAAACTTATATTCAGGTTAAACTTGTTTAAAATTCCAATTATTGTGCTAGAAAACTCACATTTGGGTCAGAATTTTTTTAAATTTTAGATGCTTTATTTATTTATTATTTAATTACGCCTATTTATAAATCTCAATTTAGCATTTAAAAATTAAATATGCAATTATGAAAACTATTGCCGGTAAGGAACTTTTCAACAAATTCATCATTTTGTAATTTTTTATAATCCTTTTTAACCTGTTTATTTTTTGCTATATTTTCAGTGACATTTTGATCACGTTCACCCAATGTATTCCAAGCACAGGTTACAGAGGAAACTTCAAGCTCACCAAGATCATCAGCCAGTGATATTTGCGAATCGGTTCATTAAATATACGAACTTGAACAAGCAAAATCACCAAACACCAAAGCAGCTTTATGATAGTTGCTGGGGGTTTCATTATCATTTTCATGGAGGCTTCATAATCATTTTTACGAGAGGCTTTATTATTATTGTTGCTGGGGGCTTCATTATTATCATCATCGTGGCTTTTATTGTCATCATGGGCTTTGAATTAAAAAAATTTATTAGCTGATTGTTCAAACTTAATAAACAAACTATAATTATAAAGTTACCTTTCAATATATTGTTTGA